>PQWD01007791.1:0-63259 GCA_019425675.1 Leucinodes orbonalis | reverse complement strand
CACCATAACAATGTATATTTTTGTAAAATGTTCCGGTAAATATAAACCAAAATAAATCGGTATTTCCTGTAACGTTAATTCAAGGAAAATACAGGCTTGTGAGCTACTTAAGGGAATGCAACCATTTGAATACGATTTTGTGATTTAAAGTATTACTAAGTTCTCATCGAAGTTCCCATATTTTAATTACCAGAATTAGTTTAATAAATTTTGATAAATATGTTTTAATTAAGGAAGCTTTATTAGCGGGCTAAAGTCGCTCAAGTACCTATTATTCTTTAACACATTGTCTCGTTTGGAATCATCTAATAAAAACGTGGCAATGTTAGTTTAAAATTCATTGCTCTAAATTACTATTGAAATATTTGTCAAATCACCAGGCGCGCGAGTTCTTTTCCCGTTTCAATTAATTCTCGTTTTTAAAGTCACCTAGCGCCTCCCCGTATAACATAAGTTATATACACCTAAAGTAACAACTTAAACTCTTAACTAAATATAACTATCGTATATTTAAAATTAAGTGTGGCCTACATTTTATATATTTTCCATTAAACTATATGTAACAACAGAGAGGGAGCATTAGAAATAAATAAACTGAAACACTTGTAATGTCTAAATGTGGCAAAATACATTAAACTAATAAAGAAGTTACAAAGTGAGAATAACGTATAGAACATTCATTAGGCAAAAAAATAAAAGTAAAGTGTGTTTGTGTATTGCTTAGTATCCATATATAATAATAATTTATTTTATTGACATAAAACATTTACAATTATAATGTTGTGGAACCCCTGACTTCCGTGATAGGTATGCAAACCTGCGTTACAGAAACCAGTGCTCACTCCTTGGAGACCTTGGATAGCAATATAGTTTTATGTTTAATTTAAAAAAAAATTTAACTATATAGTAAAAAACAAACAAATCAAAGCAATGAGAATTTGGTGAGTGTGATTGTGTGTGTCTCTGAGTGTGTGTGTGTGTGTGTATGGGTGTGTGGAAGGGTGAGTGGTGAGTGGGTCTGTGTGTGAAATATACATATTACAGGCTTATGCTTAGTTTGGGGTTACATGGCGCTGGGTGAATGTCAGTAGATATTTAATATACTTGTTGGTAGACTCGGTACTGAGTCGTTTAGGTAGGTACCACCGCAGTGCCAGATATCGTCCCGTGAAATAGAAGTGTTATGAACTTTCGCGTTTCGGGATGAGGGCACTGTAGCTAGTAAAATTGCCGAGTACCCGGTGGCTGACGCAGAGCAGTTTTGTCGGAAAATAATGACTACATTACCCTTAACACTGCATCTGTCATGGTCAGGATTATCACTTACCACAAGGAGAGCGAACTCACAGTCCCGTTCATTTATTTTACATAAAAAATCAAAATTATTTTGCCTGTTTATCAAACTATGAATTAAAACAAAATCACCCTCCAAAGTGACATATTCAAAGCTTTTCAGTTTATTTATTTCCCTCAGCTTAAGATTATTGGTTAATCCTCAATCTTTATCCCTCTTTTTCCTATGCTCAGAGAACCTACCGCTGAATTCCCTCCACGAAGCCCGCACGTCCGTTAGCGAAAGACGCGGTTTGCTGAACGACTTGGAGTCCGGACGCTCCGGTCCCATTTGTCCGTACAGAACCGGATCTACCGCGTCCGGTACCGGACATTCCGGTATAGCGTCGTACTCTAGCGTCTTGTGATGCCCGTTACCGGGTATGAGATCATACGGCTCGGATTTCAATAGGTCGCTACCGAAATTAACAGTTTGCCGTTCCGTTTTCTTACTGAGCAAGTATTCCGAGCGATTAATTGTCAAATCGAGTACTTTACTGTGTCCGTTACCCCGGATGGGTGTCGTATCGCTGTCAGACAGATCAAGAAGTTGCGTGTCTTCATTCGATTTAAACTCGGGCAAAACGTATGGGCATCGCCTTGAATTTGTTCGGTTCGTCGACAAATCGTCTAGACCATCATGAAGTTTTTCACGTAAATTAGCTTGCGTACTTTGCATATAAGTCGAGTTTTCATTTAAATTGATAGGCTTAAAGACTAACTTAGACGGACAATCCGATTCGGAAATGTTATCAGGCAATAGAGTGTATGATTGTGTGATCGTATGCCTTTCGAAGGCGTCCGATTTGTGTGTAGGCGAGACCCTTGTGTCCACGTACATCGCAGTATCCGGTGTACCGCGACCGTTGGGCCCGATATCCGATGTATAGGGATGTTTTACAGCCGAGTTTACACCTAACACGTCAATCTCGAGCGTGTCATTCGTTCGTAAGCTCGCCAACGGAGCTGGTTCTCGAGTGTGACCTAACAGCGGATTCGTATCCGTAAAATAAACATCTGAATCCGCGCGTTCGGATTTAAAATCCGTAGTGTACGTGTGAGTCGACCGCGACAAATTCGTTTCGAACACCTCACGCCTATAACTTGTTTGTTCGGTTTTCGAGAAACTCGTAAAGGGTTTTGGTCTTGTTTTAGGTAATGTGGATTAGAGCATGGCGGATCTGGGACGCCTTTGCCTAGCCAAGATTGGATTTCAGACTGTGATTCAATATCACTAGACACCCCATACGGTAGACTTGAACCAAAGTCAGCATCTGTCATAAGACCCGGACCTGGGCAAATATTAGAATAAGCACTATCTGAAGTAACCTTACATAAAGGTGTCGTATGACTGACACCCGACGATACATAATCTAGAGGCCGTTGTGTATGTACATTTGACGAAACTATGCCTTGAAGAGGCATATCATCTATAATTATCGACTTTTGCTGTGCTGAATGCTGGTAACTTGATTTGGCTGGTTGTAAAGTTGTATTTTCCGCATACTCCTTAGAGACGCCCAGCTCCTTACTTAAGTGAATGTCTTCAGGCAGTACATTCGTGATTGCAGACTGTATTGTCGAGGCTCCCATGAGCGTGACTCCGCCCCTTATAGATATGGCCTCATCTTGAAGTGTAGTCCCGCCCCTTCCGAATGAGGCAGCATCGTTTATAGCCCCGCCCCATTTGAGCATGTCCTCGTCGTGCAACCGTGTGGCTCCACCCCTCATGAACATCTGCACCTGTGTAACCCCGCCCTCAATACTCGCGGATTCATCGTCCACCTGTGTAACCCCGCCCTCAATGCGCGCGGATTCGTCGTGCACCACGTTAGCCCCGCCCCCGACATGCTCAGTCTCCCGGTGCGCGTGTGTGGCCCCGCCCCCCGCGTGCGGCGATTGGTGGCCCGCGTGCGCGGCCCCGCCCCCCGTGGGCGTGGCGCGGTGTAGTACCGTACCCGAGTCCCAGTGCGCGTCGTCGTCGTCCGCGTCCAACGCGGCCGGAGCCCGGGCGCCGCACGCGCTGAACCGCGACGACTCCGGCTGCTTTTGTACTATTAGCTCCACCTGGCAATGACAACATTGTATTTTTTAAAGAAAAAAAAAGAAGAGAAATGTTTATTTTGTGACAATATTAGGCCTACAGGGCCTAGCTAAGGTTATATTATAGGGTATAACCTTAGATAAACAATAAACTAATTGTACAATCCTATAGAAATGTCCGAGCCGCACAACACATATACGTATACTTATTGTAATATTTATATAACATAAAATTATATACATTCGTTTTGATCCTAACGCGTCGTTGAGAGAGTACAAAATCAAAGGAAGAATACATTACTATGTCAGTATATAATTACAGTACAGTATTCCCCGTGTCTTTTAATGTGGATCATGATTGTTCTTGTTTGTTAGCCCCATTGTAATAAACGTACCAATACGTTTAAGTATTTAAGGTAGCTGAGCAAATAACATCGAAATATAAATAGTTGGATTTCCCAATAGTATACATTCATTCTATGTTTGAAAAAAAAGGCAGCAAGCCTGTAATAAACCGTGTGTTTCTAAAACTTCACAACCACCAGTTCTCTCAAAATGGCTTATTTACTTAATAATTTCAATATTTACTGTGTTGGTAGGGATGGAACTGCTTCACATTCTAAGGAAACGTCACGTCATCACGTGAAGCCTTTATGAGACTTATTAAATTCCGATGATGAATGTCCTATTTTAATGGTTGTTACCTTAAAATCCGGACTGTACAATTTGTGTTGTTTGTCCTTGTGCGCGTCATCCAGCTGCCATTTGTTCAGCGTCAACTTGAACGTCTCCTGATTGGGGCCTGCGGAAACAGATATATACACATGAATATAAATTGAAATAAAATAATGTTAAATCATGTCTTTTACTATTTTAAGGACAATATTGGGAAATAGACGATTGAAATGAGCTATATAATAATGAGATAACTACTCCTAAGTTTCATGCTGGAATGTTCTGAGTAGAATATCTTCTTTGGAACCGATGGAAGCTTCCAACTTGTTTTCAACTTCATTTTTAATTTGACGATTCCAGAGTATCGTAAATACTCAATTGAATAAAAGGAAAGGAACTCGAAAAAGTTAAGAGTTTCAATTTAAATAATTTCTGTTAAGCCTGTGTGCATTTTCAATGTATGTTCGTAACAATTTCATCAAGCCTTGTAAAATAACATTGTTAGGAGGTGGGAGAAATGTTTATAGTGTTTTATTATCAGAAGGACTTTTCTGTAGACCTTCACAATAGGGATGATGATATTTTTTTTCTGGTATGATATCGATGGACCGTTTAATAATAGAAACACTGGTAACAAATTACCGTTAACATTAAAACTCAGAGATTTTCCAATTCTAAAAGCACATTAAGGGACGTTCCCAAAAACGCTTCATAGAAAAGGCTACTAAATTATGACGTCACGCCTTAGTTGTAAGCAGAGATGCCACCTGTAGGTGAAAAAAAAATGGGAAGATCGGGCTTCCATCAGTGACTTTCGAAGTTAGGTCCAATCTTAATATTATGACACAGTCTATTTTAGACTGTGTCATAATAATGAAACATTGTTCTGTATTTGTCATATAAATCTACTAATCATTTAAATGATTAATTTTTCATACGTTTTCATTTTTGTTGAGCTGATTTTAATAATTCAGCAAGCAAGTTTGTTATTAAATAATAAAAATAATTTATGATGTTATTTCATTCCTATCGCATATTGTATCAGGACCCGGGACAATGCCTTCGAAATCGGGACTGTCTCGGCAAAATCGAGACAGGTGGCAACTCTGCATAGTTCATTATGTTTCTACTAAATTATGTTGCGTTTATTAAAATGGTTTCATAGCAAAGTTGCTTTTTGTATGTTAAAGTTTATTTTTTTTACACTTAATATTCTTTAAAAATTGGTCGTGCCCACCTAACTTTGAAGACTAATAAAATTCATAAAACATGAGTTCTCGAGCTGACAGTAAGTACATCGTTATTTTATCTCAGATTCGTATAATATGTGTGTGTGTGTCTATTTGTATGTGTGCCTGTACGTGTTAGACGGTATGTATGTGTGTATGTTATTGATTTGCACTGAGTGCTAGTCAAGGGCCGATCTAAGTTAGGCACTAGGGGAGGGTCACATATTAGTAGTCAAGTTAAGAACTTATAAGGCATTCTGTTAATGTACGTTAGTATATACTTAAAAATAGCTCAGTGGCGGTCATGACACCCTTGACCAAAAGATGGATTGTTTTCTTACTGTTCAGTACATTTTTTACGGAAACATTTAAAAAACTATGTGATGTTCCAACTTCACACACAGGTAGAAATTTACCTGAAATGATTGGATTTATTATTTTGAGTAAAATAAATACTAATCTTTAATTAAATGTTGGCAAATTTGAGAAAAACCAAAAAAAAACTTTAAAAAAACCGGTTCTCTCAAATAAGTACGCCACAACCGGTGTCGAAATTCGTAATCGGTTCACATGTGTAGATCCGGCGTCGCTAGTGAGTGTCGAGTGTAACGTGTAGTAGTATACGTACTGTCGGGGGCGGCGGCACGGCTTGGCGCCGACGCCGGCGGCCAGGAAGAAGGTGTTGAACCAGAAGTGGAAGAGGCGCTCCTTGCGCATCATGAGCTTGTTGTAGACGTCGACGCGCACGTCGCCCAGCAGCGGCGTGCAGTGCGTGAGCCGCACGCGCACGCCGCGCGCCGCGCGCCGCACCTCGTGCGCGCCCGCCGGCGCCTCACATCACACACAACCACCAACCATATACACCACCCACTCACATTCCCACACCGCCATCCCCTCTAGCCCCAACTTAGCTTTATTAAATACTTGTCATAAGTGTACAGGACGGTCTGGACGCTCACCTGATGGCAAGTGATACGCCAGACCGACAGAGCGGCATTAAAGGAGACCAACAACTGACAGACAGTTATTATCCTCCATCAATGCCGCACTGCGCCGTACCCGAGACAACAGATGTCAGGTCTCGTATACCCGGTAATTTCACTAGCTACAGTGCCCTCATCCGAAACACAAAAGTGCATAACACTCCTGTTTGACGGATGATATCTGCACTGCGGTGGTACCTACCTAGACGACTCAGTATCGAGTCTACCACCTAGTATACAGTTGTACAATTCATTTATTAAACAACATGGACCAGTAATCAGATTACAATAAAAATAAATCAATACCACTAATATGAAGTTAAGATTACAAAATGAATTAAATTTTTCCTTTTAATATAATAATAAATGACATGAATAAGACAATTATTATTATTACAATTATATTTATCGTGAATGTTTGTGTTGTTTTATAAAATACTGTAAGGAATGGTGATAAAATAAAATAATTATATTATTAAAAATTAATGAAATTTATTTCTCATACAAACATAGTTCATCATCATCAGCTCATTAAACGAGCCTACCCGTATAGGGTGATTAGGCCTTAGTCGCCCACGCGGGCCCAATGCGGATTGGACGACTTCACACACAACCTTCGAATCGAAGGTTTCCTCACGATGTTTTCCTTCACCGTAAGAGCGTCAGATAACGAAATCGAAAATTCGAAAACACATTGGTACTTGTCGGAATTTGAACCTCTGCCTGCCGGTAGGAAGGCGACAGTCCACACCATTGAGCCACCGACGCTCTACATAGTATATAATAAATTTAATTTTGACATTTGTATAATAATTTGACTAGACATTTAATTCGACCTTATTATTTGAATTGTATTTTGATTTCATGTATTTGACCATTTATTGTATTGCTTTTTTTATCTTTGTTGTGATGATAATTTTGTTGGCGTGTTGGTCGTATCTGTAAGCCGGCATGTTGGTTAGAATAATTAAATAAATAAAATAATATAAATTAGTATAAAACAAAGTCGCCTACGTCCTCATGTCTGTCATCATTACAAACTAGAACGTCCACCGCTGAACGAAGGCCTCCCCTAATGATTTCCACGCGGACCGATCCCTATGTCTGTACGTGCGCTTAAATCATTAAAAAAACTACGCAACCATTTTGGATAAGATTTATAAATTTTGACGTATTATATAATTTTGACACGAAATGAGAACCATGTAAACCCATTTTTTTAAAAGAGTAACTACACGAGTTTCTTGCCGGTATCTTCTCGTAGATAACAACCTCCCGAACCGGTGAGTTCATTAAAAAAATAACTTCTTGACGATTCAAAGTGTCATGTAATTATTTATTGAATAAAACATTTTTGAGTTTGACAACTAAATCATAGCCTAATCTTTCGCATTATCATACATAAAAGTAGCTCAACAATGCTAGAGCGTCGGTGGCTCAATGGTGTGGACTGTCGCCTTCCTACTGGGAGGGCAGAGGTTCAAATCCCAACTCGTACCAATGTATTTTCGAATTTTCCAAAAATATATGTACGTTATCCGACGCTCTTACGGTGAAGGAAAAACTTCGTGAGGAAACCTTCATGCAAGCCTGCGAAGAGATTCGAAGTTATGTGTGAAGTCGTCCAATCCGTATTGGGCCCGCGTGTACGACTAAGACCTAATTACCCTATACGGGTAGGCTCGTGCCTCTCGGTGGGGACGTTTAATGAGCTGAGATGATGAATGCTAAAGAGACAATACAACTACACGTGCACAATCAAACAATGGGATACATTCCTAACATTTTAATGTAAATAAGGTTCTCAAACTGATTTGCGCTGATAGTACCTTGTAAGATCTTGAATACTTAATTGATATGTTACATATATTGAGTTTGCAAGACAAACAATATCATATAAAGAGAAACATTATTTTCCTTCATTATATTACAATAAAGTGTTTCAGTTGCGATTTAACATCGTGACGTCATAGTTTGAAAAAGTCATAGAAAACATCAATATAATTTGTAAAGATTGATGGATATGAAGCCGGATCAGCAAGTTGAAGTGGCAGTGGGCTAGTCACGTATGTCAGAACCGATGGCCGTTGGAGCAGACGAGTTCTGGAGTGGAGACCGACGACTTGCGAAAGGTCGCTGGTGGAAGCTGGATGAGAAAAGCGGAGGACCGGGATGTCTGGTGCGAAATGGGGGAGACCTGTGTCCAGCAGTGGACTGCAATAGGTTGAAGAGAGAGAGAGATTGATATGAATGAAGCTGGAGAAGTATGTCAGGACCGCGCAAAGTGACGCTCTGCTTACAGCTGGGACCAAGGCTTGAGTTTTAGTTAATTACATTTTTATTTGTCACCCTCTAGCGAGTACTTGTCACTGTTGGCCGCAGATGACCTTCTCAGTTTCACCAGGGAAGTTGCGAGTGCAGATGGCTCACAGCCTGAAGTTTCCTTTGGTGTAGTTACCTTGAATGATGGCTGCAGATTTCCATCTCACTAGAGATAGTGCTAGCTAGATACATTAACACTTTATTGCTCAAAATTATATGTATGGTACACAAACAGTTGTTCAGCCTAGAGTTCGTTTACCTTGATGTAGTGTCAAAGTAGAAAGAGCTATGTTAGGATGGTATGGACACTTGGAGCGCATGAGTAAAAAGTAAATAGCAACGCAGGTTCATTGTGCGAATGTGGAAGGATACACGAGCAGGGGACGACCCAGAAGGACTTACCTTGACCAAATTGGTCATGTCCTTAAGCAGGGTGGGGTCCCAAGTAAAAGGAATAAAAGAGCTTGTATGAAAAGATTAATGGATGTGAATGAAGCTAGGGAAGTATGTCAGGAGCGCGCAAAGTGGCGTTCCATCATCTTTGCTACCCCTCTAGGACCAAGGCGTGAGCTTTGTTTATTTATCTAGTTCCTATGGTCAATTTACCTTGAAAGGCGGCTGCGCCTGTGACACGGTGAGTTCCAGCGTACACTGTCCCCCATTAAGCGTGGGCGGGGGACACATGAGCAGCTCGCGGATGTACAGCTTCGTCGCCTTGTACTGCAGCCGCGACCGGACCAGCTCCGCGTAGTACTCCACGTACCGCCGCTGCGATGGAATCGTCACGCCTGGGGGACACCAACATACAAACAATTACTATTAATCAATTGACGACCGATTTGGTGTAATGGGTGAGTATTACTATTACATTAAGGGTTCCGGGTTCGTTCACAGGGCAGTACAAATATTTGTGTGAGTGAACATGTCAGTAATGGTCTGGGTGTTTTCTTTGTATGTCTTTATTATACCAGCGTTTTTGAAGTATAAACAATAACCCACTGACTAGATATTGTTGAAACCAAATTCCGTTGTTCGATTTCGTACGTACAACATATTTTTTAAAATTATCAATCCTATATTTTAGAGGATAGAGTTAAGAGATTAGTTTCCAAAAAACATGGACTGACAGACAGACATGGCCAATCTATAAGGGTTCGGTTTTTGTCATTTGACTACGGCACCCTAAAAACTCCATACGGCTCGATTAACAATTTGAAGTGTACCTTTTTCGTCGTGCGTCCTCTTAGTCCCGTAGAACTGGAGTGCCTCGTCCGCGGTCGCCTTCTGCCCACTGTACAGCAGGTAACAGCACACCATTGTGCCTGAAAAAATACAATCATATCAGTCATCAAAGGGTCGATTTCATTCTATGTTACAACCGCAAATCTTACTTTGAAGCCTGGTATTTGATGTAATAATAAAACGCACGTGTGTAGGGTTGCATCAGTCTGATCTTTATTCATGAACTAGACAGGGTGTACAAACATCGATAGATGGCGTTTGATAGTGCGATATTTTGTTACAAAGTTACAATTTATTTATAACAGTATTATTGCCTTTGTACATATTATTAAATTAATCGAGTTTGAATCAAATAATTTTAACCATTTCATCCTCAATTGTCCCCATTTGCCGAAACATAGAAATTAGCCTGAAGCTTCACTGCAGCTAAAGAACAACTGCCCGGTGGTTACACTTTGGCATGGCCAACTTGGAAATCACTCGACCGCTTGCGATCACAGGTTGGCTGCTGTAGGGAAAATGGTAAAGTATGGCAAAGTGAAGCTTCCTTGAGCAGTCAAAGTACATTGGGACTGCGGGGTTTCACCTCAGACCATAGAGCACCTGCTTTCATGTCCCCTGTTTCCATCTGCGTGCACTAAGCAGGACTTGAAAGTAGCGTCAGATAGCGCTATAGCTGTGGGTAGGTTTTAGGAAAAGGATATCTGAATTGTTGACAAGAAGAAGAAACCTGTCATCATCATCAGCTCACTAAACGTCCCCACCGAGGGGTATGAGCCTACCCGTATAGGGTGATTAGGCCTTAGTCGTCCACGCGGGCCCAGTGCAGGTTGGACGACCTCACGCACAACCTTTGAATCTCTTCGCAGGCGTGCGCAGGTTTCCTCACGATGTTTTCCTTCACCGTAAGAGCGTCAGATAATCTAAAAATATATTATTCTAAAAATCGAAAACACATTGGTACGTGGCGGGATTTGAACCTCAGCCCTGCCCTCCCGGTAGGAGGTGACAGTCTACACCAATGAGCCACCGACGCTCATTACACGCGACGAAGAAAACCTGTATTATCGGATAAACATATCCAGATATCATTTTAGTGTTATAAATAAAATATATCTTAAAAACAAAAAAAAACACAGTTTTGAGCTCAAATGTTCGTGCTGAATGGGATGAAACCCGAAACCTTTGGTGCAGTAACTAACTGCTCAACTATTACACCACATTTTCAGGCTTATTATAATAAATGTAACGTGTAAAACTAGCAATGTTCTTAAACAGCGAGTTTATTCCCAGAAATGTCACTGGCTTAATAGTACGAGCAAGTTTCCGAAATGTAATAAAACTTAATTGTTCCGTGGGGTGCCATAACGAGTTAATTCTTGTGTAACAACATTGCTTAAAACCAACTTTAGTTTCACGGAAACTTCTCAAATTTTACCAACATTGTATTATAGGTACAATATTAAATTAATAACCGAAATTTTCCTTTGTTAATTACAATAGATACTCTTTTTACAATACCGACGAATTTCAACATAATAGACAGAAAACACAAGGATTACTTCCCTTCTTTGTAATTTTGGTACCGAGTTCGAAAAACCGTTTTATTTTAAGTCTTAAAACACAGGCTTAATATGTCAAATACTTTTTAAATAAATAAATATAACATTTACATTATTCAATATAAATATGTACTAGGTGTTAGACTCGAAACTGAGTCGTCTAGGTACCACGCAGTGCCAGATATCGTCCCGTGAAATAAGAGTACATATTATGCACTTTCGTGTTTCAGGATGAGAGCACTTTAGCTAGTGAAATTACCGGGTATAAGAGACCTAACATCTGTTGTCTCGGGTGACGGGCGCTGTGCGGCATTGATGGAGAATAATAACTGTCTATCAGTTGTTTGTCTCCTTCAATGCCGCTGTCATGGTGAGGGGTATCACTTACCATCAGGTGAGCGTTTCAGGACGCTCGCCTGATGGTAAGTCCTGTACACTTACAATATTTGAAAAAAAAAAAAAACCTATATTCAATACATTACTATGTACGAATAAAAAGTACGACCGCTGTTAACCGAACCAATGTGCAATTATAACATCACCGCTGTCGGTGATCAATCACTTCCAATGCATTGAAACACGCTAAAACATGCATCACCGGTTAATATTCAACACGCAGGGGACATAATCCGTCTGCTTTCAGTCGACGAGAAAAAAGTGAATGCAAAATTAAGGATATGAAATTTTATGGGGACGCGACCGACCCTTGCCGTTTTGCAGAATCGCTTCGATCGCTGGAGCAACCTAATATATCCCTTCAGGTTACCAAAAAATATTAAAAAGACCGGAAAAAAGCCTGATTTCCATGGATAAGACCTGCTTATTTTATACAGTCTATAGTTCACGAGTTGCAACTTGGAACGCCAACGGTGTTGATTGATAATTTTAGTTTGTTGGTACTTGGATAAATAAGTACCTATTGAAGGGATCTTTAAAATGTAATATGTTCATCAGAAATCCTGAAATGTCACGAGAATTGCTAAAACCAGCCGCAAGCACGAGAAACGTCGAAAAATCCTGAGACCTCAGGACAAATACAATGGCATATGGTAACCCTATTCAGGGCTGCCCACAAAGGCGGTTTTGAAAGGGACTTTTTTTTTTTCGAAATTTACGACTCCGGCTGAAAGCCGGGCGCGACGATAATGCGCCCAATTATACGCGTAAAGAAATGCAATACCACTTTCGGGATTGGGGAGCGTTTTGTTTGCGCCACAATGGCTGACATGTTAACCAAAGGAAATAGCGCAGCACGTGTAATTTGCGACCTTAACCTTTGTTACGTAATCTCCACGACTATTGTGTTGAATTTCACGATCGTCTCGCATTGATACCGTACGGTATTGAATATTATTTTTAACTGTGACATCCATACAATGAGATATACGAGTAACACACAATGGGTAAAAGTTGCATGGACCTTGAGAATTATTCATAAAGTGTAAACACTATAAATCACTGGTTAATATTCGAGTAAGATTATCGTAACTTCTAAAACAGCAATAAGTAATCAATAGCTAAGTATCGTAGTCATTTTGAAAGTCTGAAGCGACCTGTGCCTTAACTAAAATTGTGTTTTATTCTAGAGCAATTTATTGATTCACTGATAAAATAACGATATACATAAAAATCATTACGTACTGATAGTATGTATAAAAACCAGTAACAGTTTCCACAACAGATGTTTATTCTTTCACACTTTACAAGAGAATTCAGCAATTGCATGCTTACAATCAGTATTTATACCCTTTTATCGGAAGTCAACATTATAACTTTACTAAATAATCAACAAAAGTTTTCATAAAGGTGGCGCCACTGCACCACTTCCGTTTGAATAAATTTTATATTGAGACTTTTACGTTTCGATACAATTGTTACAAAATATTTTAATACAAGCATAAGCAATTTGACAACTCATTTTAATATAATACAGTAATTTCATTAATTCTACAAAAAGCTAATACTAACCGGAAGCTTTAAGACCAACTATTAACATTGTCTTCAAATCAAAGATGGCGACACTTAAATTTTAGAACATGTTTACGTCAATACATTCGACAATTTAAACATTCAAATATTGATGACTAACAGTACTTACGCTTTTGTGACAATATCAAAAGGGTATGTTTTTTATATTTCACCCAGGTTAAAATAAAAAAAAATACCAAGTGTAAAATAAAAATGTTACGAAGTGTAAAGGACGGTCAAGACGCTCACCTGATGGTAAGTGATATGCATGATCATGACAGAGCGGCATTGAAGGACACCAACAACTAATTGACAGTTATTATTCTCTATCAACGCCGCACTGCGCCCGATACCCCAGACAATAGATCTCTCTAGTCTTTTATACCCTGTTATTTTACTAGCTACAGTATCCTCATCCCGAAACACCGAAGTGGAAAACACACCTATTTCATTGAAATATATCTGGCACTGCGGTAGTACCTGCCTAGAAAACTCAGTACCTAGTACCCTTACACCGAGTAAAATATAATTAAATAACTTTTTTTTTTCAAAGTCAAAGTCAAAAACATTTATTTCAAATTAGGCTTACAAAAAGCACTTATGAACGTCAAAAAATATACAAAAATATAATAAAAAACGATTAAAATACTAAACTAAAAATATGAGTTTTGATGCTTTGAAAAAAAAAGCGCTTCAGTGGTTTGGCCTGTTGAGAAAGAAGCACTCAAGAAAACTCAACAGTGTAGCCTTTTTTAAAAACAATTCCTTAATGTAACAATATATCATAAACACTAAAATAGCTGAGCAGTTTAAGACCACGGATTTTTATCACATAAATATTCGACAATATATAGTACCCTTTTTTAGAAAGGTGGATTTTTATTCTAGCTTTAAACATGTGTAAAGGTAACTCGACAATATTTTGCGGTACCTTATTGAAAAACTTTATACATCTTCCTATAAAAGATTTACCTACTTTATGTAGTCTCAAGTCTGGAACAGCAAGTTTGTTTCTATTCCTACTATTAAAATTGTGTGAGTCACAATTTCAAATAAGACAAATCAATTTTGTCCTAATAAAATATATTAATTTGTCATTTATGTATAAAAAAACGAAAAAACAGAATAACTGGAAATGATATTATTTATCTTTACAAATTGTTAATAATATCATATTTTATACATAAATCTACACCAATACAAATTGGCATAAGGGCATGTTCACACACACAAATCATTGAATGCATGTGAAATTAACCCGGGACTTAGGCCCGTATTCTAAAACGAGGCTCAAGAGTTGAGCTCCACTTAAGTAGACTGAGAAAGGGATAGCGCTCTATACAATAAATAACACCATCCCTTTCTAACTCGATTTAAGTAAAAATCAACGTCGAGTCTAGTTCTAGAATACGGGCCTTAGTATAGCTAATTCCTTAACCATTAAGCCACATTGTCGTAGCAAACACGTTGCTAAAACTTTGTACGAACATTGTTAGTGAAACACGTGTAACCCTAATTGTATAGCCTTCGTATGTTACAATCTATAAGTTTAGACTTTACACGTATCAATCAATCAAGAACAATGTATTATGTAGATAGATTGGAAATTGTCTAGAAATAGTACGTTGCTATCCAATATTGTGGTTTATAATCTAGCATGAACAGACAAGTTCTTGAGCGGAGACCGCGTTTTGACTGACGACTAGCGAAAGGTCACTGGTCTGGAAGGTGCAGATTCAAATCACGCCACGTAGTATTGTCTTTTCGAATTTATATGTACGTTTATCAGACTCTCTAAAAATAACAAGTAAAATGTACAGTAATGTACAAAGACAAGAAGGGGTATATATCTAACTTATTATGTAACGTTTTTATTTTTCAAAATTTCTCTGGTACTTGGTAATTTATAAACCGGCAACTCTTTTCGTTTATGTTTCGCTGGGAATCCCAGGTTTGTATTGGATGTCACCATTAATTTGCGTTTGAGTGCGTGTGTGTGTGTGTGTTTGTATGTGTGAAATTAAAACACATGTAGCTCACCAGTTCTCCCCTTGCCCGCCTTGCAGTGCACCGCAGCGACGTTCCTCGAGTCGGCACTGAGCCAGTTGTGGACATCCTCACAGAACGGCTGTATCAGCTCCATGTTCGGCGGCGTGTGGTCCTCGAATGCGTACCTCTCCACCTGTAATTCAAGATTTCAAAAAACATGTCAATATTTTAGGCAATGCTATTCATGTGCTTAACGGACAAGGTTCTTTTTTTTATTAACCCCCGACGCAAAAAGAGGGGTGTTATTAGTTTGACGTGTCTGTCTGTCTGTGGCATCATAACTCCCGAACGCATGCAGTGTTTTCAATTTAGTTTTTTTTGTATTAAAGGTGACTTATGTGCGAGTGTTCTTAGACATGTTTGATGAAAATCGGTTGAGCCGTTTAAAAGTTGTGAGAAGTGAAAGTGGGGAGAGTAACCGAATGACAAATATACTTGGACTCAAATGAAATCTAACTTAACCTAATCTACCTATAAAAAGTATGAAATAAAAATTAAATTAAAAATTTAAAAACCCCCGACACAAGAGCATAAGTAATTTCCCTTTAAAAAGTAAAAAATAATAAAAGTAACTTAATGTTAAAGTACCTAAGAATCTATTGATAATTCTAAAAAAAGACGTCACGTTGGGGGACCGTGACTAATAAAAGAACGTAAAAGCCTAAAGAGGTAACCATCTTATGAAAAATATCGTAGATAAGAAAGAAATAATTAGGAGCAATATATCACAAGGTTCTTTTTTTTATGATATATTGTAATAATACTAGCTACAGTGCCCTCATCCCGGAACAGAAGTGCATTACACTAGTATTTCACTGCGATATCTGGCACTGCGATGGTACCTACCTGGATGACTCAGTATCGAGTCTACCACTTAGTAATGTTTATGGGCCTTCGAAATAGAAGTAGGCAGGGAAAAAAAAAGTGGGAAGAATTAAAATTGGTAAGGTTATTTTCTATGTAACTAATTAAGAAATACAATTAGATAGCTGCCCTTATAGTAAGAGAACTAACGCTAGAGTGATCCTGACACTGACAAAACTAGCCCCAGACTAGTACCAGTCCATAGTAAGCTAAACAAGTTAAAGACGTTTGGTATTGACAGTTAAAGAGTACGTGTAGAAATCTTTGACGAAGAACCTCATCTAACACAATACATGCATACATAAGGCTATATATGGTGAATTATGTATTCGAAAAATACAGATATCATTTTGAAGGTGCCACTTTAATCCTACAGTTGAGACAATTTGACTTGTCTAACTTGTGACGGCAAATTATTGATTTATGGTTAGTAAAGGAAGACTCCTTGGTCTTATTTAGTAATTCCTTTGAAGACGGATTGCTTGTATACCTAGTAGACTCAAGTAATTTAATTTTAAGATATTTTTCGTACATTAATCAGACAGATTAATTTCTTGTTTCTACATTAATAATTCAAATAACTTCGTCTAAAACATTAATAAGTGATGTTTCTTCAAATAAATTACTTATTGCCTAATCTATTTGCTTTAAATATGATGTTTCTTTTAATAATATTATTGTTACCTACTTTCAGTTCTTCTAGAACTTTGATTAGTATTGTTTTTTATGGAAGGATATTTGCAACAAAGAAAACACAGCAAACCAAATAGTTATTATCAAAATGGCAACTGTCTCAAATATTAAAGCGTCAAGTATTTCAAGGTTAATACCTATATGTTAAAGGTTAAGGTTACAGTATTACTATTTTTCTCTCTCTCTCTCTCTCTTCAACCTATCGCAGTCCACTGCTGGACATAGGTCTCCCCCATTTTGCGCCAGATATCCCGGTCCTCCGCTTTTCTCATCCAGCTCCCACCAGCGACCTTCCGCAAGTCGTCGGTCCATCGGGCCGGAGGGCGTCCTACGCTACGCTTGCCAAGACGCGGTCTCCACTCCAGAACTCGTCTGCTCCAACGGCCATCGGTTCTGCGACATACGTGACCAGCCCACTTGTAGGAAATGTAGTACTAACCTTTTCATTTTTGTTATTTACTTTTATTCAATTTACAATATGTATTTACATTATTATTTTCATCTTTTTCACTTCAATATCACTATGCATTGTAACTCTCGATTCTTTCAGTCCCGTAATTACTTCGGTCCGGGAGTACTTATACGTACCGGACACGTGCATTTCATCCCTTAGCATTTTTCTTCGTTTTCCATTAAATTTATTATTATTTTCACCTTTTTTGGGGTTTTAAATTAAGTTGTACCTTTATTTGACATGTTTATTTACATTTATGGCGTATCTTAGCAACGCTCAATTTACTCTTAAATTCCTTATTTTTGCTATACGACCTACGTTAAAATCTTATTAATTTCGAATCTAAATAGAAATCATTTCAAATTCGATGGTTGTCAAGGGTGCGATATAATAGAGGCCTTTGGTGCTGTACCAGGCTTTTCGATTCATTCTTTTACCAGTTTCTTTTGGATTATTTTACTAGTCTGATACGAGTCTATTCTTTGTGGAGAATCATAATATACCAAACTCTCATTTACATTCCACAAATCGCTGCTGCCGCTGCTGCTGCCGAGGCTGTTACTTGAGAAGCCAAACTATTGGAGCTTCGGGTGTCCTATCGCCGGAGCTGACGCGCACAGGTGCCAGTGAATCCTGGAAGCGCCCTAATACTACGCGGCCTGTGGAATCAAGCACTCCAGGCGCCTCAAACTCACTGCCGTGCCATCGTGCTCATCCCTGCAGTTTCCTTGTGCATCCTAAGCTGTAGAAGACGAACAAGGAAGATACAAGCTACCACACTATACACCTTCATCATACATACCTCTCACTCTACACCTCCACTCATTCCCAACCGTTTTTATTTATTTTGTATTAGGTCTATTATATTAAATTCCATATCCCTCTATTATTGGTCTTCTCATTTGTCGCTTCACGACACACTGCCACTTCAACTTGCTGATCCGGCGGGCTATGTCGGTATTTTTCACTATTCGTCTCAAATTCAAAGTATAGCTACAATTACAGCACAGCTAATTTATAGCGGAAAATATGTAAGATTAAGTTTAAGTTACCCGATACCCATATAAGTAGTCCACGTACGTATATTCGGACATGTAAACCGAACCTTACCTATATACCTTAGAGAAATTCCCAACCATGACACGAAACCGGTTACCAAAATTCAGTTTAACTACTAAATTACACGTAATAATTAACTGAAGCTTCCCGGCATCGTAAACAATTCAACACAACTTCCAGAATCAACCAGAAAACGATTTGAGCCACGCCATCGATTTTGTGGAGTAACATAAATAGCCAATTCGCCAGCTTGTACCACATATGCCAAATTGTACAGTAATGAATATTGGTCTGAGCAATCATAAGGATTCCGGTGTTGATTAGATTCGGAGCGGCACGCACATGTTTAATATTTAACCCGTAAACGAATGTCTAATTTTGTCTATTGGGTTTCGCTCTTATTAGGTTAGCAACCGAGCTAACAGGAATTGGCAAAACTATGTTATTTATTGTGGGCACCAAGCAGACACCTGTGAAAGTGTATTGAAGGCTATGGCTTTCCAGGTATCACTGGGAGAGATTAAAAAAAAATGTCATGGATTTATAATCAATCAATACAATTAATATAAATATATGTATTTGGAGCAAATAGCAGTTATTACTAAGTACTAAGCAGAATGTAAGTGTGTGTCGCAATCGGTGAATTGTTCTTAGGCAAAACGCAACTCAATCTAAAACTTAAATCTATAAATAAAATGGAAGCTCCAATTTCACGGTATCGCAAATTAAACTCAGGTTACATCTTTAATGAAAGTAAATTATATTCACATTACATACAAAGGTGATAGTTGGCTAGAAAACAAAAATATATGACACAAGCAGCTTTACCAGACTTGTCGACGCCGCGGGTCGCGACGCACCGTCGCAATAGGGTTGCCACCTTATTTTGAAGGTATATATAATAGTGTTTTCTTGAAAACATTGAAAAATAGTCTCTCCCTCTTTCCAGCCACAGTTCATCGCTGGACATGGGCCTCCCCTATTCATCCCATTCCTTTGATTTTCTCATCCAGCTTTCACACCAATAAACTTTCGCAAGCCGTTGGTCGAAAAAATATACTTCGATGAGAATATTATGAAAAAAATATCATATTTATTTCTAGTCGTATTTCCACGAATATTTATCATTTTCCTTAGCTTTTGCTAACACATCCTTATTATTTTTGTAATAGGTAAAATAGGAATTTATGATAACCATAGGAAATGCGAATTATATCAAAATAAATAATAGGAAATTCATAGAAGCAATACCGACGGAAATATTTTTCTTTAACACATAATGAATGATATTTATATTATAGAACGGATGGCATCCCTTCATACTACTACATACAATTGCTGAGTTTAGTTTTAGTCTCTAGTTCCTTTCGCGGGCAATGCAATTTCATAAATATGTATTATCGTTTCATATAACGGACAATTTAATATCAAATGACGTTAGTGAAAATTAAATTGATTATTCAATTTTGTTGAATTGCTACAAGTTCTGTAAAAAGTTTAGATTAAGTAAGAAAGTGGAACACATTTTGTTATGTATTTTCAATGTCTTCTATTCTTACATTTCGTTTACATATAAATGTCTTAAATAAATAAAAAAATATATAGTTTGGTACCAGATTAGTACCCTAACTACAACCTTCTCACTTAAATTGGGGGTAGTCAGCACTGTGAGAGGTCAGTTGATATTTAATTATTTAAATCTATATATTTATAATTTGATGTGTACAACACAACGCACACTATCTCACACACACACACACACACGCGCGCGCGCGCGCGCACACGAACAATCACACCACACGCACACGAACAATCACACCACACGCACACACACACTCACACCACACGCTCACACATTTTTTTCCTGTATTATTTTGTTGTTAGATTGTTCAGTGAATATTAATTGTACGTTTTAGATTCACTTATGGTGTAAGTTAGATATTTATTGTAAAGGTAAAGTTTCAGTGATATTAATGTAAATCTTAATTGTTAAAATTAACTTGGAAGAGCAGCGAGGCTTTCCCATCACAAGCATCTCTTGATTACTTTCTGGGAAGCCCCAGCGACTGAATTGTGTGTGATTTACTGAAATAAGTGCTATTTTATTTTTTAAATCGTAAATTTGTTTCCTTTTTATGTGAAACTTTAAAGTGAACACTTAGGCCCGTATTCCAGAACGAGACTCAACATTGCTTTTTACTTAAATTGCATTCGAAAGAGAAGGCGTTATTAATTGTATAGAGCGCTATCTCTTTCTAACTATATATAAGTAAAGATCAAAGCTTAAGTCTCGTTCCAGAATACGGGATAAGGCTGAGAGTCATCTGCGCTCGCCAATTGGTGAAGCTGTAAAGGCCACCTGCGGCAAACAGCAGTAGTCAGTTCGAAAAAAAATTGAATACGGCCCTTAGTCAAGGGCGGATCCAGGTTAGGCGCCAGGGGGGGTCACCTAGTAGTAGTCAAGTTAAGAATTTAAAAGGCATTTTGTTAATGTACGTTAGTATTTTTCTTAAAACAGCTCAGGGTGGTCATGAACCCCATGACCCTTCCCCTGGATCCGCCATTGCCCTTAGTGTACACTTATTGAAGGTGCCGCTATGTCCAATTGATCGAATTCCCTCACAACTATGTGGCGTCGCACGGTGTCTAAATTAAAACGGTCTCTGGTCTCGCTGACCAAGAGTTTCCATAATGATTAATCCCTATCACACGATGTAACCCGACGCCACCGCCGGCGACATCTCACAAAGCATCCAGAAACGGTATGATTTGGTAAAGGTCGTTGACCTACATTTCAATTGATTCGATTCGGGGACGTAAAGGGTTGACGTATCGGACGATTTCACGTAACCCGATATTATACTGGACGAACGATGTATTGGAATACTAGGTGTGCTCGCGACTTTGTCCGCGTGGAAATAATAGCCTAAGTTAATCCTTACTTTATCGGCTACTTACTTTATATGCCTGTGTAAGTTCCGTCGAAATCGGTCCAGTCTTTCCAGAGATTAGCCTAAACAGATTTTTCTTTTATTTATTATTTTGGCATAGCTATACACTAATGGCGTGGACAGACATGAGTAAGGGTATGCAAAGTCAGTGATAGGTACTAATCGCTAACAATAAATAATTTTCATTTTTGTCAAATTGAGTGCTGTTGAGGCTGTTGATGACAAGGGATCGGGTTGTCTGGACGCACAGGGTATACCACAGACATCAGAATATACATTAGACTGGACAAGCCGCCAAGTTTATAGGCAGTCCCAGTGTCGCAATTTCTTTTCGGTTCTTACCTGTGAAAAGTTATTATATTTCTTGGTAAATTTACTGATTCATTGCGATGATGGCATGTTTCAATTGCACAGGATGGCATTTTGGAAAAAAACATCTTCTAATATTCGTGCGTCTTGACTCGTCTCACAGAGCGTAAACTGGTAGCCAGTGTATGTTCGTTGAGCTTACAGTTGTCGCACTTTAAAGCGGCGTGCCCCATCTCCTGTATTGGGAAATCTGGGGTATACACTGCTTATTTGCATATACGGAGTGCACGCCCCTGTTACACACCGTTTACATATCGCACCCTAGATGAAAACATCACTAACTCAAAAAATACTTACTTTGAGTTACTGGCGTTTTCAAAATCCCGCCATGAATATCTACACGGAGTTAAAACTCCGGTAACACTAACTTCGACCGTTGTCAAAAAATGGCGTGAAACTATGCTTTAGTTGAATGACCTTAGCCAGGATGGCGCGAATCATACTCAGCCATTTTTAGTTGCCTCCCGGTTGTCATGAGAGAAAGACATTTGCAAAGTGGCATATTTTGAGTTGCAGGAGTTTATGTGAAATTAATAAGGTAAGTTCATAATTGTATTTCGAGTTGATTGAGTTTTGCTGAAATTTTGTTGATAAATAAAACTGTACATTTTGATTTGCGGCGGTTTTGTGGATATTTTGTTACGTTTGTTTCAATTATATTTTGATTTACTCTAGTTTACATGACAGAAAATATGAATTCCGACTTACAATGGTTTACTCGAATGAATCTTTAAATTAGTTTTTTTCGCCAGTTTAATGAAAAAAACAACTTGTGAATCAAATATTATATTATAATCTCAAAACTAAAGTCGATTTTTATACGCTTTTAATTTTCGCAACTCATTATGGGTTGATAATTTGGATTTTTTACTTGCTTGAGTTTACTTGATTTTTTAAATGTTAAGGTCATTATTTTTATTTTAGGAAAATGAAAGGCCGGGGGCAACTTATGTTGAATCTCGTCAATGCAGAAAATCAGATTCCTGATCAGCTAGTAGTCACTCCTCTGGTATACAGATGGTTAAAAGTAAAGGAAGGCCTGAAATACCTGCTGAGGAGATTTCATCGCCGCAGTTTCTCGATGAGCAATCAACTAAAAGTGACGAACGACAACGAGCTCCTAAACGAAAATACACAGTATCACCCATCCACAGCGGCGAAGGAAGCGATTTTGACGACTCGGATGCTGATCCAAACTACGAAATAGCTATACCGAAACCAAAAAAAACTTTCTCCTCCTTTTGTAAGTCTCCTAATGCACTCCCACTTTCACGACTCGCTCTCTGTCATCTTCGTCGACCAGTTCGAGTTCATCAAGCAGCTCCAGCAGCAGCTCCAACAGCAGTTCCAGCAGCAGTTCAAGTATAAGCTCAAGGAGCAATAATAATTCTGTTAATAATAATACCGAAGAACATTTAGCGCAAGTACTGTACTGTTTACAGGGTAAGAAAAAACTGCGGAAACCGGAAACATGGAAAGCGAACGTAGTCAAGGCTCTTAAAAATTCTAGTCCGGCATATATGTCCCGGGATAAACTAAAAAAAGACATTCCGGCTCGCAAAATGCGACCACCTTGCAGTGAAAAATGTCGTTTTAAATGTAGTACAACATTCGACACGACTGCAACAAAGCTATGAATTGCATCTGATTGAGAAGGACATGGCGCGACGTGAGAAGGAAAAGGACAAACAAGAAAGCTATAGTTGTTGTGTATGATTTACAAGCCGTACTGCAGGTTCCGAAAGGCCAAGTATCGTTGTTTTTTTACAAATCTAGAATAAACTGTTTCAATTTTACAATGAGTGATTTACATGCAAAGAATGTACTGTTTCTTTTGGAATGAGACTGAAGGAAAGCGTAGTGCGGTAGAAATAGGAAGCTGTGTTTTATCTTTCATAGAAATGCAGTTAGAGAACCATCCCAGTAATTAACAAACGTATCTCTATTAGTAGTAAGAAAGTACTTTATAAATGATTTTAATTGTGATTTGAAAGTAAGGCTATTATTGTTAATTCTGTAAGTGTTAGCTTCAAAAACGAGACTGGCTTAGAATTATATAGAGTAAAATATAAAGATGTTGAGTTTCAGAGCTTTTGTGCTGAATACAAATTTAATATAGAGTTAACGTTTTTTGTTATGACCAAAAATGTTTATTTTGATTTTGATTATTTAAGTTCTATTAATACTCCTTAATATCGTTGTTAATTACATAAAAAAATATATTCTTGTTACTTAGATAAGACTTCTAATAGCAACTGTTATTACAAAAAATACAATAATTACCTAGTAAGTACTATTTAGTACATAGTGAAATAAAATAGTGACTTTTTGTTTTTCTTTTATTCTTGTTGTTATGTAAAATAAACAACCACTTTCATTTAATTACAAAATGGTTTTATTTTCATTTTTAATCTGTTTTACCTATGTTATAAAGCTTATAAATTTCAACTTAGTGAGTTTTTAACGCCACCTGTAGGTCGCATAATTTTAAGGTGCAAAGTAATATAACTCATTTTAATTTCAGATAAAGTAAAGTAATTCTAAATATGACATAAGAAAATTTCTTATTACCTAAAGAAAACACAACTAACTAAAAAAAATAGTTTTTTTTAAACTTTTGTGACAATAGCATTAAAAAGTAGGTCATTAAAAAAGGCTTTAGAACTTTACCTATCATAATAATTATTAGTATACACGATATCTTTAGTAAATACTCCGAAAACAGTTTTAAGTCATTTCTGAAAAAAACGTTTTTTTTGAATTGCCGGAGTTTTCATCTAGGGGTGCGATATATTACCTACATAGTAAAAGCGGTTATTCTATTATTATAAACACTCACATAAATTTATTTATTAAGTTGTCCTTTCACAGTATCATTATTCCGGTCTCAGTAATTCTTTATCGATTAACACAGGTTCTGCTAGCTAGTAGTACATGCTCGACAATGAACGTGACATATAAACCAGACAGTGATGTATAGATAGTGGCCATAAATATACATATATTGTCCACTTCATAATCGTTATCAAAGACATCTTTATCGGAGAAATTATAGCTTAGCGAAACATTTTATGGCATACGTGACATCCGTTTGGAATAAGATCATCCGCCATTGCATTTCTATTTTATGATTTTAAATTGGTGATCACTCGTACATCGATGTGCCAATGGAGAGGGGCCATTGTAGGTGTTTCGCTATTTCAGTGGGGTGCAGAGATTATGAGTAGGGTATGCAAATTGCACTACTTGCAAAAACAATAAAATCAATTGTGTGCTGTTGATGACAGCAAATCGCCTATGGTTTCAGGAAAATTGGCGATTAAGTGGGAATCATATATTAAGTTGATAAGTTTGTGCTAGATAGAGTATGTGCTAACAATTTAATTTGCATATATGAAGTGCACGCCACTGCCCTATTTTATTATTTTTGATAGGACACGAAATGTAGACATATGTAGTAATACAAAGTGTCCGACATAGCCCACAAGTTGAAGTGCCAGTGGACAGAATTTACGAAAAACCAATGACCGGTTGAAGAGTTCTCAAGTGATATGAACGATGACCGATGATCTATTTCTGGATAGGCGAAGACTTCGGCTGCTAACGATCATCAGGTTATCGTTCAACAGTGAGCTTTTCAGACGGAAATGATAATCACAACGACATCCACCTAAACTGCCTGCCTGACCAAGGCTTTACCAGTCTACCTATATGTAGATAATAATTTCATGATAGCTCTATGTGACTTGAAACAATGTAGTACTCCAAATCCATATTTCATATGACGTAAGCATACAAGTACCCTGTTGTACTCGTGTATTGAGCCAGCTCAGCTGCAACGTTCCAGTTGCATATTTTAATAATCTCCTTCTTTTGCGATATGTCATTTCTCGCCTGCATGTTTGCCACTTCTGCCCCATACAATGATTAATCAATTGTCAATCGCATTTCTATGTAGGCATCTCATATTTTCACGTAACAATAAAAACGAGAAATCCGTAACTGTTTTGACACTGAACGTGTCTAATTGTATAAATAGGGCAGCAATAGCTGCTTTCCTTATTTCTTTTAGTATCTTATATATTTTTCCTTATTTCTTTTAGTATCTTATATATATTCTTGGCCCTCACATATTTTTCATGTAGCACTCTCTTTAACCTATCTCAGTCCATTGCTGGACATAGGTCTCCCCCATTTTACGCCAAATATCCCGGTCCTCCGCTTTCCTCATCTAGCCTCCACCAGCGACCACCCGCAAGTCGTCGGACGTCCTACGCTACGCTTGCCAAGACGCGGTCTCCACTCCTGAACTCGTCGGCTCCAACGGCCGTCGGTTCTGCGTCATACGTGACCAGCCCACTGCCAATTCAACTTGCTGATCCGGTAGGCTATGTCAGTAACTCTAGTTCTCTTGGGGTAATTTCTGATTTTATCTTTCAGAGCGACGTAGCAATAACAATAACAAAATATCAAATTTTATGAATAGGGTAGTAATTACTGTACGCCCACTGGAAATAAAACACACCCTGGGAAAACCACAAGGGTGATCGTGGTTACAACTTTGTAAATCAAATTTCCCCGAAAATCCGTAATCGTTGCGAATAAAAACTATTTTGCCATTCCTTTTAAAGCATTTTCCACGTTATATTTTTTTCAGCAAAAGTAACCGTTAACGAGATATACACAGTGAGCAGTTTTTAGGGACTCTTGGCCTCGTGTAAATTTTTTAGTGGCACTTGGATCGATGGGGACTTTTGATATTTTATTCAGTACCACTATATAAAGGTTACACAAAATTAGCTTTCCCGGTATAATTTCCAAGTTTCACTTTTCTAATTTAGTTTCTTTGGCAGCCACGAGCCGAAGATATTTAATGTATTATTACCAATAATATTGATATTATATTTTTACATGACTATCCCTTTGTCTGTTACGGTAACTGCAGGAGGTGTTTGTCATTTCCTATTATGCCTCGATTTGCTACAAGTGAAAGATTATCAACATAATACACTTGTAAAAAATAATATATTTTTTTGATTATACGTATTATATAAAGATTTTATGCTATGATATATAAATTCCTAAGCCGTCACATCCGCCTTTCGTTATCTTCAATCAACCTCCCCCAACGATCTTTCTCAATGTACTATATCGTTATAATTAAAACTTATTATCGCAAATCCCAACCAGGATCGCAACAATATCATGTTATGCATTCAATGGCTACTTAAACACCACCAAGTTGCGCTTATCTATAAAGAAAGTACTTCATTGTCATTATCATAATATCAGCCTATAACGGCCCACTGCAAGGCACAGACCAACGTCTACACAGCCTGCACAAGCTTTCCCCGCACAGCATTGCTATGGGAAGAAAGAACTTACCATAAAATAATTTACGGCAGAATTTAGAACATACCTCCTTTACAAATACGAAACCGAGAATCCCTTTAGTCCGCGTTGGTACATATTTTTATTATTAAATTACCCATTAACATAAAACAGATAAACTCCCTCGCAGCAAATATGACCTTTACGTCTGGCGCGATAAAGTGCAGCTTATCTAACGGCTGTGTACGATGTGTCGCTAATTTTTATTATCGCGAGATGAACTCCCGACACACTTGCCACTCTGAAATCATCTATGTACTGTTGCATGTACCGGAAATGACATTGTTTTGACAGGTGCTCTAAGCTTATAACACGATCAACATCGTCCACATAAGACAGCACACGCAAAACTCTAAGACCGGGGGTCAAAGCGCGCAAAACGTTGACATGAGAAAACATACGCAACACTTCAAAACCGAGGTTCCAACCGAGGGGCCATTGTAGCGAGGCACTGTTGGTTCAACCAGTGATTCGTTTTACCAGCACGTACCGAGTCGCTTTTCTCACCAAACATATACTAGGTTCCCTAGCAGTTAAATTACCTAGTTGCAGGGAGGGAGGCTAAATCTGCATTCTCCGTTTGCCCGGTGAATGTGTTTGGACTACGGAACAAAGTCTCCTCCAATGAATTATCATTAGAGGTGGAATCGGGTAGAGTTATTTCTGTTGCTGATGGGAGCTAGTTGAGAAAAGCCGAGGACCGAGATATCTGACGCAAAATGGATAATACCTATAACTTCAATATCTTGAAGTGTAGAGATAGTACCTTATAGCTTTTATATATTATCCAAAGCTGTCTTTACATTGAAAGCAAACACACGTAACACGTTCAGCGTTATGTTTACCCATCGACACCAAAGTAGCTCCGTTGTACTCCGAGACATTCTGCTACATTTATTTCTAATATTTGTTGTGTGTCGTTAGGCGGCAAGGTAAATAATGCTCGGCATTATCAGTTATCGCGGCGCAATGTTTGCACAGGCGACAGTATCGGGAGACGCCCCGACGATAAACAGCACTTCCTTGTTCCCACCTAGAAGGTCGGGTTGGTTTTTTGCATACAAAATGCATCGGAGAACTAGAATCTGTGTTGCGGCAAGCGGGTTCTGTTCATGATCGTGCGGGTATAGCAACTAGCCGTATCATTATCCTCATCAGCTTATATACGTCTCCATCGAGGGGCAAGAGTCTAACCGTAAAAAGTGATTAGGCCTTAGTCGTCCACGCGGGCCTAGTGCGGGTTGGCCGATTTTACGTACAACTTTCGAATATCTTCGTAGGCGTGCGCAGGTTTCCTCACGATTTTCATTCACTGTCATCACCCTTATTCTTATCGCGGGTACCGTAAGAAATAGCTTAGGGATGAAACATTCGACAGAGCAGTGGCACTCCCACATTAATCCTACACTTCATTAGTTGCTAACTTGCTATCTCCATCCCGCCTGCAAGTGTGGAAATGTGGCAAAACATGGACAACATATAAATGGCTGATAATTAACGCAACGTTTACAATGTTGACCGAAAAATATGACATCGAGTCAAGCTTTGGAAGGCGTCGTCCGTCAGTTCCGGACATCTTAAGACATTAGTTGCGATTTGTTATAAAATTGGATAGCGTCAATAAGCAAATAACAAAATACACTTATCCTCCATTCAGAGCAGAAAATCGTTGCTTAATCCAACTCTCAACAGCATACATCAAAGAGCGTGTCAAAATATCACAAGAGTGACTTAATGTACTAACAAAGCACGCACGGAGCTTTAGTCTCGTGGATTTTGTGCTTCTTATAGCAGTATTAGAAACAGGAAATCCTTTAAGAAACAAAAGGAATTACTCTACACGGGATCCCATTGCATATTTAAACTGTGGCATTGACCTCATTTGTACTGAGCTTACACCTGGAACATTAAATAAAATTAAAAAGATCTTTACTGACAATACGAATAAAGGTTTTTTTAACGAATTTACTAAGAAACTAGAGATTTGTAACGCGGGTATCTAATTAGGAAAACTTGTTTTTATTATGCAGGTTAATTTTCACATTTTTCACTTTGACATCTTCCATAAAAGATGATAAGTTAAAATCTTTGATTAATCTTTAAATGATGCATACTCGTAAAAAATTCCACTGCTGGTATGCAATCAGAACTATAATATGCAGCAATTTAAATGCTGATTCGCGTATTAATGAACGCATAATGTTTAACACTTGGCATTCAATAATATTGTTTGTACTTTGTATACTCCCACGTTGTTTGAGATATACAAAAAAAAACTTGATGTGAAATTTTTAGTGCAACTGCAATATTCCAATATATAGCAAAGACTCGTTATGTCAGTCAGTCACAATATTGACGCCTTATCTGTAGTATCATTCAAGGTTTCTAATAGAGACAAGCTAGTTATTCTAGTACAAATACTATTTATACACCAAAACTTAGAAAATTATGAATTGCATAAAGTTTGTGAGATCATATTCTTCTTACACCTTCATGCACACCTGCGAAGAGATTCGAAGGTTGTGTGTAAAGTCGTCCAATCCGCACTGGGCCCGCGTGGACGACTAAGGCCTAATCACCCTATTATACGGGTAGGCTCGTGCCCTCGGTGGGGATGTTTAATGAGCTGATGATGATTCTTCTTACAATCATCATTTCAGCTTTTGGACTTCCACTGATGGACATAGGCCTCCAAGGTTTTCCATGTGTACCGATCTGAGGTTATATGCATCCAGCGCTTTATTACAATACATAACGTTAATTCCACATTATAAAATTACTAATTAATGATTCGAAACATTGAGTAATATTGTACGATATGTATATTTCGTCTCCAAGAGGGATGTCTGAGTAATAAGATATTTTATTACGCAACATATTGTAATATTAAAATATTTATGTGATTACTAAGTTGCTATTTACCTAACATTACTTTGATACCTCTTGTATTTTTTTATTAATGATGGGCTCTAAGATCGAACGAGCTTGCCCAGAAAAAGCCTATTCTTTCGTTTTTTTTAATAGCAGTGTTGTATGTGGCCGGTAACACACACGCAGGTAGGTAGATCATTCCATTCATTTGCAGTAAGCATATAATGTTTTTCTAGATAAACAGTCTCAGAGTACACCTTTCCGATTCCAAGTCAGCTCTTTGTCGGCTAATGAGGATCTGGCTGCTCTTTCTTTTTACAAATGACACTTTAGTTCCAAAAAAGTAAATTACCTATAGATATTTCTAAAGCATCGGTTGTTTGCAGCGGCATGTTGTAATCTAATATTAGTTTGTAAAGTCGTTTCCATGTAATGATATGTCTCTGTCTAATTTTCCTGTCCAAACGTTACAATGTTGCACGTATGAAATAGATACGCCATTATAAATAGAATGAAATAATCACGTTACATTGTAAGCTGTGGCGACATGAATTATTCATTCAAATATTATTGAGAAACCATTTTATAAAATAAGCCAACTATATATATATATATATATATATATATATATATATATATATATATATATATATATATATATATAATATATATATTATATATATATATATATATATATATATATAAATATTCATAACATATATTTTTTTATAACTTATATATTTCACCAGATACAGTGCCCACTTCCTTGTGTTCCTCACAGACGTGACTAATTGCATAAATCCTGTCTTACTCTTTAGCGTAAGTAATAGCCCCGAATAGAGTAAAATTGCTATTAAATTTCTTATTGATCACTACACAAAAAAACGGTACTTTATGCAGATGTGAAAAACCGGCAGAGCAATTTTATGACATTTGTAATTTATTTAAATTTTATTCTTTCAATGTTTTATTTCAAATTAAAAAACATTGAATGGTGAAAACGTTTTTGTAAACGTTCACGGGGCACCATGCCCTCAGCCGGGTGCAACCTAAACAAAGATGGTCGCTTCGGTTCGATTCCATAGCAAAGATCGAAAAATATAAAGGATTGACAAAATTTACAACCTCCTCTGTTGAATACCGGGACCAGGGATCTGTTATTGTTTTTCTTTGCCTGATTTATTTCAGCCAAAGACATTAAAATTGATTACGTCATTGATCGTTGTCTTCGTATCAATGCATACGTTTAGACTTTTTTGACTTAAGACCCTTTTGTAGCTACGTGAAATTTATCAATACCATGTTTAGATTCCATAACATCCCATGTAACAAGTCAGCAACTACTAGTATCAAATGATGGCATCATGTCATCGCTGGTTCACTTTTAGCCGCCAGATCTGCTACAGACTTATTTCATATAAAATCCAAAAGAAAAATTGTTCATGGAGATTGTTGAAAATATTCATAGAGTATGTGATAAGAGTGCGCTGATAACCGGTATCGGAGAATAACTGATAACGATCGGCGATAGGGCGACGGTGGCGCCATCTGGTCTGGCGGCACGAGACGGGGAAACAATAAAATAAATTCCACCTTCTATTTTTATGTTACAAATGTTTACATTGATTAATCATGTTGGACGGTTTGTGTTATTGTTAAACGTGTAAAACATATACCTTGTATTAAGAGATCCGCACAATGCATAATGCAGATAATAGCATCTCTAATTTCGTATATCTCTTCATCATCATCATCAGCTCATTAAACGTCCCCACCGAGGGGCACGAGCCTTCCCGTATAGAGTGATTAGGCCTTAGTCGTCCACGCAGACCCAGTGCGGATTGGACGACTTCACACACAACCTTCGAATCTCTTCGCAGTCGTGCATGAAGATTGCCTCACGATGTTTTCCTTCACCGTAAAAGCATCGGATAACGTACATATATTTTCGAAAATTCGAAAACACATTGGTACGTGTCAGGATTTAAACCTCAGCCCTCCCGGCAGGAAGGCGACAGTCCACAGTATTGCGCCACCGACGCTCTTAAGGTAAGCATTAACTGTACCTATATACTATTTAATTATATTTCCCTAAACGTCACCACAGACGAAAAATTTAAGAAGAAGAATAAGCAAAATCTATTGGTATTTTTTAAAACACCCCATAGGCATACTGTGTCATGGCCTAAAAGGCCTGTCCCTGCAGTGGGACGTCATAGGATGATTATGAAGATATTTTAAAAGAAATGCGTTTGCTTTGATTTCCTTTTTAACATTATCAAAACTAGGTTTCAAACGAAGACAAATTACTGAAAACTGCCAACAGTTAGCCGATTCTTTACGATAACAAACAGACCCGCCAATTTTATAATTGCTTAAATTAAAAACAACGATCACAAATAGACCTTTCAACCTATAATTGCTTAAATTAAAAGCAACATTTTATTTTTAAATTTCAGTAATACCACACGTTACGTATGAGATAACCAGCCTATTTTATTTATGCTCGAATGAGACCCATTGATTATCTAAACCGACAGATGCTCGCGTCTGCAGCGGCGTATCAGCAAAACCAACACGGTACGGTCGCATGCGGACTAATTAGTTCCAATGTAATGTCATACGCTTCGATGGCCGCCTCCGCAGAGACCAGGCAATTTAGCAAATTGGCCCAATGGGGATTACAAAATTAAAATTTCACAAATGTTAATATTGTGGACGAGGCAGGTGTGATCTCTCTTTTATACTTATGGAAGTGCACTGCTGGACACAGGTCTCCTATCATTCTGCGCCTGATATATCTTGTTCGTTCGCTATTCTCATTCATCCTCCATTAGCTACCTTTGCAAAATCTTCGTGACCAAAGCAAGAAACTAGAACCCACAAACTATGGTCCATAACGGCAGGTTACTACAAAATGCATCATCCAACTACAAATTCCGAGAGACATGTAAATCCTATGTAAAAAATGTACCCAAGAGTGAACTTTATAAAGTTAAATGGCTAGCAAAGTGAATTTATATCTACCATCAGGTTAGAAATTGGCTCGAATATAAAATTCTACAGCGCAACTTATAAAACTGAGTAAAGATACTCAAATAGTTTCCAACTCTCCCCGGAGGACAATTTTCTTTGAGAAAACTTCGCCAAAGCCACGTCTGGGGGAAATTCTAAAGTGAGACTTTCTTTAAATATAATATTTTCGCCGTCCGGTGGAATGATTCATTTTCGCACTTCACGAGTAAAAACTCGGCATCTTCGCTGGCGCTCGGATAAAACGTAAGCCCGCAATCTTTGTTATTCTATCAACAATGGCTCTTTTGTAACGTAGAACATGACGGTGAAATAGGTACCTACATATTAGAAAAGTATAAACTTTAGGATGTATTTTTCTTTGCAGGTCGTATTACCGGACAAGGTTTATTTTCAATTACTGCTAATTCTACTTGTTACAAGATACATTTTATATGTCACCTGATAATAATAAGAACCGCAAATTGATGAATTTTATAGGAAATTGCTAAACTTTCGTAGGATTCAACACCAGAGACAAATTGTATTATTATCTTCCATCAATGCCGTATTGCGACCGTCACCCGAGATAGGCAACTTATTTCTATCAGAATAGATTCCAATAATTCCTAGTCGCGTCCAAATCTAGTATTAACTACAACTTACATATAATTTTATCAGATTACAATTGTAATCAATTAGATCCTACTTAAGATTAAGCTTCGAATGGTTTTAAAGTTATCCTTCCTGTATATCAAGTAAATCACATTTAGACATCTTGCGAAAGCTCTTTACATAAATACCTTTCTATGTGTACACGTACGAGACCATAGGCATTAGAAACAACTGAGTTTGTGATTTATGAATCAAGTTTATGACAGTTCTCATTCTACTAACAAATGTAAAAAGTTTCAATGTTACACGTGTTCGCTTGAAATTTGGTGCGGACAGTAGTTATACAGCCTAACGCATTCATATATTGATGATGAGTCTTCATCTGTATCGCTGGCTCAATGGTGTGGACTGTTGCCTTTCGACCGAGAGGTAGCAGATTCAATTCCCGGCACGTACCAATGTGTTTTCGAATTTTCGAAATTATATGTACGTTATCCGACGCTCGGACGGTGAAGGAAAGCATCGTTAGGAAACCTGCGCACGACTGCGGAGAGTCAAAGGTTGTGCGTGAAGTTGGCCAACCCGAACTGGGCCCGCGTGGACGACTAAGGCCTAATCACCCTATACGGGTAGGCTCGTGCCCCTCGGTGGGGAAGTATAATGAGCTAATGATGATGAATCTTTATACTAGTATAAACACTACATTTTCCTTGAAACGATTTTATTATATAACACACATAAACGTATTACTACAATTATTCATTATTATATTCGTAATAATGGTGAATCAATTACAATTGACGACCGATTTCTGGGTAATGAAGGACTATTTCTAAAATTTAACATATGGCTGCGGCTATTTCATGAATATTTTTTGGCACATTAGCTATAACACCGAAACTAGACTGAGACTTTTTTTACTTGAGCGACATTTGCGACTACTTCAGGACAATTATTTGGCGTTGTCAAAATTCGTTTTCATTGATATTTCAAATAAGAGGATTACAGCTCGAAGCATACACGTTATGGATGTATCTTTGAACAATATGTATTGATTTATTTATAAAAATAGAAATATTATTTCTTATGTTAATGCGTTGTTTGACTAATACAGTTTTTTGGAGCTTAGTTTGGCATCAAGTCCCAATCTTGCGCTCTACAACTGTTACAACATCTGCGATCCCACTAATGCGGTCACAGTGCAGTTACTAGCTTGTGACGTAGACGTGTTAACTGTTGACGTTAAATATTCAACACATTTTTTATAATCCATGTAAGCAAAGAAATGGGCCAAAGATATTTTTTACTTTCATTTTACACTATCAGTAGTTTATTATTCGATATACTATCACGCATTATCATTCTAGGCTACACTAAGCTCTTTAGGCTTTTGTTAGGAACACTAGCAACAGATATCATATGATATCTACACGATTTAATGAATTAATCTATTTATCTAACTCCCTGGGTGGTGAGTGTCACCTTCCACTACTTAAAATTTATAATAATATAAGAATAAATTCATTTTCCTAGATTACATAGGTAATATAAATACTTCGGTATTTTAAATTGTGTTTTGTGTATTCTTTTTGACGTTCATAAGTGCTTTTTGAAAGCTTAATTTGATTAAACGGATTTTGACTTTGATATAACTGCTAATCCCTAATAAAAATAATGAATACTATCCATGTCATAAAGTTAAAACAATTTAAAACTTATATTTAATATATTAAACGTAAATTGTGCCAATTTTGTTTATAAATCTATTATTTTATAAATTTAAAGTGTTATATGCGCAATGTGTAAAAGGTATGTTATGTAGTTATGACAACCCATTGTTATAGTGCCCGTACGGTGCTTTCCTGAAGGGTTACTCACCGGACACATTGCGCATACCTTAGACCTCATTGGTATACCAACCTTGGCCAGAGCGCGATACTCCGACAAAGTATACAATTACTTACAGGAGCTGTCTCAACACAAGATTGTGAACCTTATTGAGTAAGAACGATATTAATTATTATTTAATAGCCCTTCGACCGTCAGAGACGCCTTGAAGCGTCACAAATACAAAGCGTTAAATACAAAAACCTAGGTACAAGAAGCTGGAAGTCTCTCTCTATCTTCAACCTATCGTCCACTGCTAGACATAGTTCTCCCCATTTTGCGCCAAATATCCCGGTCCCCCGCTTTTATAGGCCGACGATGATGACAAAGACAGTAGACACATTATGCCACATCACAAAAACTATAATAGACACAACACCACATCACAAAAAAAATATGTCATTATTAAAAAAGATACAAATAAGATCACTCACCCTCTCGTGGAATTTACTCGAGTCGTACGATCGCTCCGAGCACAAATTGTAAATCTTATAGTGGTCCTTGTGCATCTGCTCCAGGAATCTGTACACCTCGTCTATGTGGTTCCTGTACACACCTTCTAGCTTCTGCGCGGGAAAACCCATCGCTATCAACCTATCAGTTATATCTGTCAACGAGTCAAGGAGGCTTGGAGAAAAAAAAACACATTAAAACAAAAGTCATTAATTACCACGTATCATATCGTATAGTACAGCATTGGTGTATATTTTTAAGAACCAAAGTATCAAATATCTGTCAAAGAACACCTTTTAAAAAATTGTATAAAAAAATTAACGCTACGAAAAGATAAACTTAAAAAAAACTAAAATAAATAAACCAATGCAAACGAACAAAGCCAAGTGGATCTTTAAAAAGAAATGTTTATTTCAATATTCGTCACAGAGATAACACTCAGATCCCAATTTATTTATCTGTGGAATTTCTCGGAGTGTCACGTAACTGGCCGTATTGTCGTATAAAGAATAACAAAAAGGTATAACAAGTGTTCATACAAAGCAAATTAATCTGTAAAGAGACTATTTTTAATTTTATTTGCTTGGAAACTCAACAGCATTTTTTAACAATCATGTCCGTTAACAATTACTGTAAACACTTAGCCAATAAAAGAGTTTCCCTACATGCTTTAGTAAAAAGTAATTGACGTTTTTACTATATTGTATCTAGCTATACCATTAGTATTTGTTATAAATACAAATGGTAAAAAATATACCTAGATTTTGTTCCTGAATGGGTGAGTCTTCGAAGTTTTAGGGATAAACAATATCAGGGCATATTCAACCAAGGTTATTTAAAAGCACATTTAAACACATTACAAAAGCATTGTTCATCAGACCATTCTAATTCGGACGCAAATTAATTTCATCCGGCGAGATTAACAAAAATATTATTCAATTTTACGTGCGCCCAGTGCATATCTCGGATGCATTTTGGCATCATGACAATCTCAGTGGAGTTAAGATTTAATCGGCTTAGGAAACTGGATTTTATAACTCGTAAATCGTACGATCATTGCCGCCAAGAGGTCGCGTCCTAAATGATTTTAACGTGGGCAAACGATTAACCAATTGTGTAAGGCATCAACTGTGGTTAGCTGTGGAATTACGAATAGCAATATTAGCAATTGTCTAGCAGATCTCAGTAGTTATTCAGATTCTTCAGTTTTTATGAAGCGAAATATAAAGCGAAAGTGTATGATGTATGTGTACGTTTGTAACTTCTTCACATCTAAGATGCAGAGGTTTTTTAAAATTTGGTTGAAGTTAACTGAAACTCTGGACTTAAACAGGCTACGTTTTACGAGTAAAATTACAACGCGAATAACACCGCAGGGCACAGCTAGTCAACTATCGATAGTTATCGTCATGATCGTGTTATCGAGTAATGGGCACAGAACATGGTGTGATTTGTCTTCACGATTGAAAGGCTTATGGGGAATTTCCTTGACAACTAGTATGACCGATTGAATGTTTTTCTATTTGAGAACAATCTCGTACACAATATGTGCGTAAATCAATATAATGACGTTAAGTATTTCATTCAATTTCTATTATATCCGTGAAAAGCACGGATTACATCGTTGTCCTGTTATTCATACATTGACATTGCTAATGCGGTGCAAATAATTCTATTGACATTTGTGCGAGTAACGCTGCAAATAAAAAGAAATGCTTTTATACATGGACCAATTGTAATATTTTTATATAATCTTATGTGATATCAGTGTCTTGTTATGCCATTGAAAATGTTTGGAAATCGTTTTGACGGGTCAAAAATTCTGGATCAGTCACTCAACATGTGTATTACTGTAGGTATAATGAAAGACCTAAATTCATTTATCGTGGAAATGCCGAAGTAGTGTACTAAGCTCTCGATCCACATTTATTATTTGCACTACAAAACTATACGATTGGATGTCTTCAAGTCGATTATAAATAGGTTTGTACTAGGTCAGCGTGTTTCATCCTAGACATCGACATTTATGTTTTTATATTGTATTTATATTTACACCAGACAAGGCGTAGAAAAATTATAGGACGCGTAAAAAAAAATATTGGACCTTTAAATCTTTACGGTTCATAATTCAGTGTCAAAACTTCAACTTTCCAGGATAAAAAAAAATGGCCAATCGCGAGTCGGAATCGCCCGTGGAGGGTTCCTCCGCAGCAGCAAGTAACAAAATAAGTATTTTTTTATTTAATTAGGCACCTACTACAGCTTGAATATGAAAAATAGTGGTTCACCGTTTTAGGCGTATAAAAAAAACTACTCACCAGAAGTCGTTTAAACTAAATTTCGTTGTTAGATTTCATGGTAATGTACATCATATTTTTTTTTTCGATTTTATCAACCCCATAGTTAAGAAATTAGAGGGGGGGGACACCATTTTTTCAAATTTGGAAGTGTCTTTTGCGCAAACTATTCAATTTATAAAAAAATAATATAAGAAACCACCATATCATTTTTAAGCTCTACACATTGATACCACACACGGGGGGTTTGATGAAATAAATTTATGAGTTTCAGTTCAATGTATGGGGAACCCCAAAATAAATTATTATTTTTTCAACTTTCTTGTCAAAACCTAATAGCGGTTCACAGAACACATACACTTACAAAGTTTGATTAGTGTAGTGTTTATAGTTTCGGAGAAAAAAGGGGTTGTGTTATTCAGACGGACGGACGGACGGACTGACAGACAGACTTGACGAATCTATAAGGGTTCCGTTTTTTGCCATTTGGCTACGGAACCCTAAAAAGAAAAATCTTGCTAACACCATCAGACGGCCTTGAACAACGTTCCATTCAGTAGGCAAACGCTGTTCCGTCCGTGTGGCACGTGGAAACAGATATTGGTGGCAGGTCAGCAACCGTGAACCGTAATTGAACGCAGCGCGGATTATCGCCGCCGTATCTCGGTATTGCGCTTGCGCATCTTGTTAATGTTTAGTCGGGTTGTTTGATAAAAAATTAATATATAAGGTAATTTTAGCTTATCCTAATGAACATTTACTATAAATATGCAGTGTTGCCACCTGAGTTATAGAAAAAGTACTTTATGAGAAGTTAAAAAAGGCTAGGGCTAGATTGAGCATCAAAAGATTTATCTGTTCTAAAAATGCAGAAATAATCATCATGAAGCCGTTATTTTTAGAGCGTCCAAAAATAAGGGTATCGTTTCCGATGAAATAGCAAAAAAGTACTTGTTAGCGTGTCGAAAACTTCATAATTTGGTAATATTTTCAAAGACAGTGAAAAAGAGCTATATTGCTTATTTCGGGCTAAATCTTTAAAAGGAGTTCACCTATATATACTAAAAAGTGCTAGATCTAGCTACAAAGGGCTAAGGTGGCAATTATTATCTAACTCACATAGCTTTGCTGTGAGGGAAGGCCTGTGCCCTACAGTGGAACGTTATAGGCTTATGATAGTGAGGTTTATCTAACCTTATAATACTATAGATTTATGTAACGCTATAGTACAATAGTATTCATGTCTTATCAGAGCACGAGTATATAACGCAAGTACGTACGCATTTACGGGAAACATTTGCGCATTTATATAAAAGACCGCGGATATGGGAAAACGTTAATTAATGACGTCATAACTGGAACGTCATTAGGCATATCAAATGTACGGAAGCAATATAATAAAGATGTCATAATTGTGCCCTGCGTGGGCACTATTATTACCTATAAAACATGTCTTAATAAAAATTATAAGATTTTTTATATTCAGTAGTGTTATATATTGACTTAAATTGAAAAAACATACATACAGTCGAATTTAGTAACCTCCTTTTTTGAAGTCGCTTTAAAAAAACTAATTTTAAGTCATTCTTAATGAAATGAAATGAGGTATGGCAAAGACTATATTACAGAGTAAACTACGCAATATGACCGTAATTTGTCTAAAATAAAGTTAATTCAAAGAAAACCTGTTACAATTTAATTGGTGACCAATGTAGTGTAATGGTTAAGATGTTGTGTACTATACAAAAGGTTACATCAAACAGTATGTTTTTGTGTTAACGAAATGTATTTTTGCAATATTTTAATTAATCGAAATTACTTAGGCACATAGTTTCATTCAAATCACCAAATTAACTCCCCTAATAGTTTAATTGGCGTTAAAATATATTCAAGGGTCCATATAATTATGCGTTACACGTTTGGGTGGAGAATCAACCCAAAACCCTAGTATTTAAAGGTCGCTTGTCAACAAATTAATAGTAAGCAAATGATGTAAAAAGAATAGATTCGTGATATGCTCACAGACAATCGTAAAAAATGTTCTGAATGCAGTGACAGCACATACATACATATTTTGAATAAACGTACATTTACCTAAACAATAGAGTCAAACTGTACCTCTTCGCGGTTCGTTTTTGAGGCACGGATGGCGTATCTACTTATATATACGATATCATTGGTAAAGAACTAACTATTGCAATCACATAGAAGTATTAGATTACTTACTTTATATATTGATGATTTCATTATTATATCCTGGCTTCGTACAACTAATTTACATTCTTTTGTTAGTCCAGCAATGTTTTTGTTTATGAACAATTTATTATAATTTGAATATAAAACGCGTTTTAATAATATGTATCTTATCTTTGATGGGTTTGTTTATTTATTTTTGTTATTGTTTATTGTTTTAGATTACACTAGTACATTCTGCTTCACATGAGTTGATATTGCTAAGTTAGCTTTATGTGATAAAGTGATAATGGCTAAAATAAGGCACTTAAATTGTTATTCAAACCTTTATTTGCCATCCAAAGGTACCAGTAATCGTTGTTTGTGATAGTTTAATTGAATAAGTAATTGATCGTGTAACCATAAGCTTTTAAAATACTTTTATAATTTAACAACCCGTTGCAGGCTATTGTTTGAATTAGGGCCTACTCCCCGATAGCAAAGCTTTAGGGCATAAACTTAATGATTGGCAGCCGGGTCTCATATAGCAATACCAAGGAAAGGTCAGGTGTAGTAATGAAGGGTCTTTTTTAGTGGATTATGTTGTTGGCCGCAGATGGCCTGAATGTAAATGGCGAGACTAGCTCGAACCTCGATTTAGTGTCGTTCCTCGGACGAGGGAAGAAAATGGCGGAATTAAAGGGCTGCCAGTATTGTTGAATGTTTTATACTTTGCGGAACCCACCTCTTGCGGAACCCGCGGATAGAGTAGGAGTAGGGATGGTAAAGATCTTATCAAGGCAAAACCACTAATTTGAGAAATAGATCATTCTTTCTTATTTCGCATAATCCATATTCAGGTCATGACTTAATTTATTTGACAAACGTCACCGATCGTATGCGTCAATGTTGACCGCGGATCGCGCGTTCATCGCTCGATACATTCGTATAAATGTAGGAACGACGCTATATGTAATAACTTGCGTCAGGAATACCTAATTGTATATGACATTTATAATTATATTTTAACTGATATGTCTAGTTCTGAACGAAAAAAATGAAGGTAACTGAAATGCTCACAGATCTTTATATTTAAATATATTTAATACTTTTTTTGTTGGCATTTTGATCTAGTATATTGATTCTTATATTTTACTGTTATTCAATTACCAGATATGTAACTTAGTAAGGCTGAGGTAACCAAACTTAGGTGATAAATTCAATGATTCTTTATCACTTGACATATTTCGATGTAGATCACATAGAGATATCTCTGTTATCGCGAATTAACCTATCGAACGCTTACTAGTAAGCTAGCTCGAAACATACTACATTTTTTGTTCTTATTTCAAAAAAGATATTACAATATATACAAAGCAGCTGCGAAGGACATAAAGGCTTAACTAAACCCATTACTGAGGCGAGCCTTCCGATCCAGAGCTCCACCACATCGGAACAAGTACGCAAACGTCCCATTAGGGCCTCGTAAATATTATCAACATTAACCCTCTTCGAACGGAGGACATGCAAAAATGTGTCTTGACATTTTCACGAATTTATGAAAATTACAATAGGTTATGCTCTCAACGCAAATGTCAGCTTCGTTCAATATAAATTGTGAAGTAAAAGCCTATACGATGAATGGGGCTTTTGGTATCGTGAAATTAACTTAATAAAATTTCGGGCAGTTTTTTGGTCGTGTAAGTGAAATAGACTTTATTTATATTAAGTGTATCATCTACATTAGCGCCCTCCGGCCCGAGTCAACGACGACTTACGAAAGTTGCAGAGACTAAATGAGGGAAGCGGAAAACCAGGATATGCAAAATGGGGCAGACCTATTTCCTACAGACCCTACAGTAGAATGCGTTAAGTTGATAAGATTACATTTTATATATTTGATAGGAATGTACCTACAGTCGCTACCTTAAGATGTCAATTTTGTTCTTATATATGGCTTACATAGCCTTGGATTAAACCCAGAAACTAAATCGGAATACCCAATAAATAACATAAAAAATAGTACCGGTAATATTAGTCCGTAAACTAAAACCTTTATATCAAAATAATTAGCAAATAGTAATAAATTGGCTGAAGGAAATTCATAAATGTTGCTCACATCTTATGTATTAAATGGATCATTTAAATCGATTTATACATTGTTGCTTGTATTCAAATCGTACTCAACTCATTCACTGAAGAAATTAAAAACATCCCTTTGTCTTCTAGTTTATTTTGTGTATAAATTAAAACCGTTAAAACCTTTTAAATTCTACGCAAATACCGTAATATATTCAAATGTAATTCTATCGGTTCCTTTTATTCACGCCCGGTACACATTAGTTTTTTTTTTAATTTGTTAAACGCATTATTTATCCTAATCACAACATCAAGTTACGCTACTTAATTATGGTTTATGGCAGTAAATAATGGTTATCTACTACGCGTGGTTTTATGGATGGATATTTAGACGTAACGTTTTTGTAAAGAGTCTTATAAACTTAGATAAACAGTTAACTAACTAGATGCTCAATTACGGAGAAATATCAACCAAAAAAATGTCTGAACCGCTTAACACATACTTTGACTTATTGTTATATGACATAAAATTATTAATAAAAAAAAATACCTTAACGCGTCGTTAAAACGGTACAAAATCAAAAGCACTAGCACACTACTATGTTACTAAGACATGTAGCGAGCGACGTGATTATGAATGAAAATTCTGCCCAACTGACGCGATGGGCAGAATTTTGCCGCGGACACTTTTTGTGTGAGATTCTGCATGTAGTTATGTAAGCTTGTAACACATGGCACCATAGCACCGACCCGTCAGCTGCAGCACATTTTAAATATAAATGTTTTATAGTGGAAAGGTGCATAATCCCACATTGTATTGAACTGTGAAACCTGCAACTGACGTTGCCAAGCGGATGCAGTTTTACATTTTACGCACTCGCTTTTCTTATTTACATTATAGTTTACGTAGTGGTTTTTGTTAAACTCAATATCTAACTAATAGCATAAATGGAAATGTTCTTTAGAATGTATGGATGTTTCTTTTAAACATTTAAGTAAAACTTCTTAATTAATTTTGATGTTTACCATCATATACATCATTTACCATCAGCTACATTATAAGTCCGAATTGCCAGGGTAACAGGTAAAACCGTAGCGCTTCTAGGAAAATAAGTATTAAATAATCTTCAATGAAAGAGAAATTATCAAAATAATATATAAAAGCATAAAAAGCTAACAATCAAATCCGTTAATAAAAAAAGCACATGTCTATTTTTACTGTTTTATCTAGGAACATAAATAAGTGGAAGGATGACTAAAATAACAATGCACTGCATATCTTCATTCCTATTTCTTTAACGTTTTAATAGTGGGTGAGAAAGAGACATGTGTTACGAGTCGTTTCATTGTCTGGTACGTTGTCACAACTTCATTTGATTGATGAATTTGCTAGTGAAAGGAACGAATTATTATATTTTATCGATAGTTATGGTATCTGAAAATATTGATAATGAGCTCTAGCGTAGGTACTAAAGGTTCGTGCTCGAGGTTGTGCAAGAATATGTTTCCTTAGACCAAACTTTCCAACTTAGCCGTAAAAACTTCGTGAGGAAAGCTAGGAGGACTTCAACTTGCTGATCCGGCGGGCTATGTCGGTAACTTTAGTTCTTTTGCGGATTAAATCATTTCTAATCTCATCCCTAAGAGAGACCCCGAGTATAGCTCGCTTCATTGCGAGTTGAGTGACTTTGAACTTGTGAACCAATCCCGCAGTCAGTGTCCATTTTTCAGCTGCGTATATTAGTACGGGTAGGACGCATTGCTCAAGACTTTTGTCATTAATACCCACACGATTGGTAACGATAAAAAAAAATTGATGTTCTGTTCAATGTATGGAGAGCCCAAAATGTATATATTTTTTCAAGTTTCTTGTCAAAACCTTATAGCAGTTCACAGAATAATACTTACAGAATTTGAATAGTGTAGTGCTGATAGTTATGGAGAAAAAATGGTGTGATACACGGACGGACCGACAGACATACATCTATGAGGACATCAATCTATGAGGGTTCCGTTTTTTGCCATTTGGCTACGGAACCCTAAAACCTGCATCCAAATCCGTTGCGTAGTTTTAAAGATTTTAATATGCTTAAATATTAAGGGATATAGGAACTGAAAAAGCGACTATGTTATATACTATGTAGTGATAATGGTATCTGGAAATATTGTTAATGTGCACGCTAGACGTGAGTCTAAACATTCGTCCCTCGATCTGAAGGTAGTGGGTTCGATTCTCACGGGGTAAATATTATGTCAGAAATAAAATACTTATATTTTAATAATATTATTTTTATTGATTTACAGATTAACTTCAGTTGTTAGTGTTCCGTATTATATTACTAAAACTACACATCCTGTACGTCCATCTATTCGGTATTTTAGTTTTGAGTACAGTAACAGGTGTTTTAAATCCGTGAAAATTTAAACTGGGGCACCATCATGGTTATAAAAAGATGGTGGATTGGATAGATAGGATAGTTGAATAAAATAAACATTTAAGTGGGATTTCAATACAGCAAATGCGTTTTATTTTTCACAAAATGTTATGAGTAACTCACTCTTGAGTTGAACTCAAGATTGCCGACACATTCATTGGCCGATTTTTTATACCCGCTCTCCTAATGAGCCAGACGCTTCGAAGCCATCTACCTATCTCCTTAATATATATAACTCAAAGGTGACTTAATGACTGACTGACATAGTGATCTATCAATGCACAAACCACAAGACGGATCGGGCTGAAATTTACATGCAGGTAAAAACGCAGGCATTCGCTAAGAAAGGATTTAAGGTAAAGCTACTATGAATGTAGATATCTCCTAAGTAAGAATGTTGATGAATTCCATCCCTAAGGATACAAAACAGTAGAAAAAAATAAATTTCAGACTTCTGTCCATGTTCAGAAGTCTAAAATTTATTTTTACATAATTTATGAGGTTAGGTTAGGTTAGGTAAAATATTGTGCAAATTGTATATACTTTTGCACTATTTCCTTGCCATTGTACAACAGATGCTGCACTGTGAATGTATCCTCGATCTGAACTCGGAAAATTATTTATACATTGGAAAGGTTCCGTTTTTGTGTTGATTATATTAATACGCAGATAATTACAATTGGTTCAGCTTCGGACAAATTAAATGAAGGTACAGCATCAAATTTTAATCTCCTTTTAGAAGAAAATTCATTGTGCAAATAATTGTCGCGGCAGAAGTGCTTAGCACAGATCCTGCTGTGGGTCTTCCAGTTCCAGTCGGGTCTCCCGACTCGTCTTATCCACTCTTGTTTCATCTTTTCATCCTTTGAGAAACTGTAATATTATAATAAACCTTAATATATCTGCTGATGTTGCTTCGCCAGAAAGCCTACCTAAAATATCGATATGTAAAAGCCACATCACTAGTGGGTTTGTTTACATAGAAAATTTCATTAGGATTTTTTGAGAAAAAGTAGACAACTACTGTTTTGGCTTTTATTTGAAAAGTACAACTATAAGTAAGAAACATTTATATTATAGTTTACACACATTTCCTGATTTATTTCATATAAATTTAACCAAAACTCACGAATGAAAGTGAATCTTTTCACCACTGCTTTCTTTCCTTCCCGAATGTGAATTACAGCCGTCAATTAGACAAGACATGTTTTTATGACCTAAAACACTGCATAAGGAACGAGCACACATAAAGATAAATCACTATCTGAGCGCAAATTACACAGAAAATATTTTATAATCAGGAGCCGCCAAACCACTGACAGTACTATAATCCGGCCATGTGAGCAAGGTGTCAAACTGTTTTAACAATCTTTAACAATGTACGTCAAAATGAGATTTTGAATTTGGTAGTATGTGAATGAGTCCAATGACATAACAGATGTGACGACCTGCTAATTATGAGAACAGTGATCAGTTTGCTGTCTCATTTTCGCCTACGCAAATCGTGTAGGGAGTGAGAGCATCAGGTATAAGTTTTTAATCGCTATTTTAACCCGGATTTATGCTGTGTTCTAATTCTATGGTTTTTATTTACGTTATTGTCAAAGAACGTAAATTGATTGATGCCTAAAAAGTCAAATCAGACTGAACAAAGCTAACGTATAATTTTCAAACTAGGAAAATTCACACATAGTTAACATTAAAGATTATATTTGAATGCTGACATGTAGGCTAAATGTGTGATCTGCTCAAATTTACCTATCATCTTTGGTATGTACCACATTTTTTACAAATAAACTTTTCTATTCTATTTATAGCGTTCGGTAAAATTACCACATTCGAGCGAAACGCACGCATAAACGGCAACACCAAAATCAGGCAGGTCCTCACAAAGAAGCGCAGACTAATCCAATATGGGGCGCGCGTACGATGCGGTTGAATGTTGCAATCAGCCGGCGATAAATTCACAAATGTCGCCCGTCAATCGAAATCGACGTTCTTGGCGGTGGTCCGCCGAGTTCTGTTGCCTCTTGCACGAAAAAAGATCTTGTATAGATTATTTTGTGCACGTAAAACAAAAGTATGCACTGCTTATGAGGCTTTAGCGTTGAGAGACTTTATCTAATATAAATAGTTGTAAATATCTCTTATTAGACACCGAAAAGTATAAAGATTCACACATTCAGCGTAAATTTAGACACTCCCCTACCTTTTAAAAAATCTTTCGTGGCTTCTATAACAGATAAATTCATGGATATCTAATACTTAATTTCACCACTAAAAAACAATAAACGTATAAAATGACTAATTGTTCTATTAATTCTATCTCTCTATAGCTTATCGCAGTCCACAGTTGGACATAGGTCTTTTCCATTCAACGCCAGTTATTTAGTTAATATTGCGGTCAGGTCACCAACCCGCCTGCTGCCATTCCGATGAATAGTGTGCTTATCAAAAACATTATTATCTATAGATCACCTTCAAAAAGAAATAAAACGCGTACACAGTACCGCGTACGTATAAAGACATCGAAGACGGACGCAAATCGGGTCGTCGTGCCCGTAAAACGTGGCCGTTCCGCAAAAACCATATAGCAACAGTGTCTCCAACGGGATCCTTATGCATTCAAACGGTGTCGTCGGAATCCTTGCACTTTACAACTGGCGAGATTGATGGACCGTGCTCCGACTGCATCATTCGATTGCTCAACATCTACACCTAGCTACGAAACGGCTCAGTTTAACCCCTTGTCTGCAGTGCGCTCTATATATGCGAATAAGCAGTGCTAGTCTGTGCGTCCAGATATTCCGGAAAATCGCCAACATATTAAATGGTTTTTCGCCCATTTTACTCTACAGATTTGATACTATAGGCCATCTGCTGTCATCCACAGCTCTCAATTTGTCAAAAATCGCAATAACACGATTAGTGTCACTCACTTCGCATTTGCATATCCTACTCATAATCTTGTTGGTCTCGACATTTCCAAAAGACGTCTAGCAAAAGATTCGTCACAGTTTATTAAATAAGGGTTGCCTAGTTGACCATACTCTCTATTACAGTCTTACGTCGCTCGATGTTTTACCTCTGAGAAACAATAGAAAAAAATATTGGTTGTGAGGACAATTATCCCCGCGAAACTCTGAAAGCCGACATTATAAAATGAAATGATATGAGCTCATTGACCACCTTTAAATCTCTATAAGATATACAAATAGTTAGGGAGATAACCCTAACCTAGAGTTCTTAAGCCACCATACATTATCAAACATACTTTTATGAACCGAACGATATAGCAGCAGCTATTGATTACTAAGCATGAGCAAAGTCACCATTCAGATAAATTCAGGCGATTCAACTTTTAATGTCCCAACTCAAATCAAAGTAGAATAAATTATGAGTAACTTAAGAGTCACTTTAAGTATGTACTTGCCATGTCATGAATACAAACTTACGTTACAAGCAAATCATCAATGCTCACACAAAGCCACGAGGCCGTTATCTCAACATGATAAGACACATTGGATTTAAAACAATATTAATGAACGTATTCAACATCGTCAGCTGATCAAACGTATCACGAGCAGCTCATCAAACGTATCACATCAGCTCACGAGCATACCAGTAAAGGGTGTATAGGCCTTAGACGTCCACGCGGGCCTATTGCGGATTGGCCGACTTCACGCAAAACCTCACAATGTTTTCCTTCCCCATAAGAGCGTCGGATAACATACATATAATTTCGAATATTCGAATACAATATTAATTAATCATTAGTTTATATCTTAATTTCATTTAAGTGATGCCGCCACCCATGGACACTCATTATGAGGCTAAAACTGGACGAAAAGCCTTGGTTCAAAATAATGCTGCTGTCATTTATACGTTTCGACTGAAACGTGCGAATCGCTTAGATTAAGATTTTGAACATTCTACTACTTTTGGGCTATGGTGCTATGTGAATGTCTGTGGATATTAATTATTACTATAGTTTTGGCAAGCGTAGCGTTCCTACGTCCTCGCCCTCGGGTCCGATGGACCGACGACTTGCGAGCGGTCGTTGGTGGAGACTAGATGATGGATGGATGGATGACTGGAGAAAGGCGGAGGACCTAGGATACCTGGCGCAAAATGGGGGTGACCTATGTCCAGCAGTGGACTGCGATAGGCTGAAGAGAGATAGTTTTATTTAATGTTTGGCTCAGGTGACGTGACACGGACCGATCCAACCGTGTATGCAACCTCATCAATTTTGGTTTCGCCATTATCCGTTACGACAACGACAAACAATAAAGCTATTGACCCCATCTTTGTTAATTAGCTACTGTTTTGAAAATGGAATTAACAAAATAAAAAAAACTTTATCGACGACACGCCATTTCGAAACAAGCAAGGCATGTACTTTAATTATAATAATTTAAACATTTATTTACCTATATACATACAAAGTACATACTTATGCTAATAAAAAGCAATAAGTTACAACTTTAAAGCTGTTCAATTGGTATTGAATATAGGTAACTGTGTGAATTTAGTGTTAGTTATTACATTCCTAATGTAAAAGTATTACTATTTCCAAAATGTATTAAATGTTTCGTTTAAGTTGATAAGGTTTTTTCTACTAACCAGTAAGGAAAATTAATATTCATTTCAAGAAATAAGACAAAAAGCCCAACTTCAAATGTTTGTTTTCTACTTTTATAGATATCGATTCAAAAAAAGTCATATTTATTTAAAATTTAAATTTTATTTTATAATTTTATCATACCAATAAATGCTGTAACTAAATGTTTACAGTATTTGTTGATTAACTGAATAATTTACAAATCATAAATCGAACTACTTTTTTTAATGACAGATGGAATACTACCTCGTGTTATGTTACAGTGCTTACAATCTCGCGTGATAGATTATAATATATCGATACTTACAATTTTACGGGTGTGACACGTGACACATCTCGTGTAATATGTATTACAGACAAAAACAAATATAAAACGGACATAACAAAACCGAGAAGACCCGCAGACTGATTCAGCAAACCAATGTTTGTAATGGAAAAAACTTGTCGACACGTTATGTGAAATCCTTCGCAAACGTTTTAGCAGTTGCGTATTATGTCTGGTGCTAGTCTGTTTATTCTTGGCCCAGATTTGCCTACGAGTCGAAAGTTGACTTTCGATTATGTTTTTAACGCGGTAAACTGGAAACCAAAATGCTCAGGTTAAAAATCCCCTGATGAGCATTCGGGTATTCTATAACTCCAACACAAAGTATTTTTATTTTAAAAATTAAAAATACTTTGTGTTGGAGGAGATATCCCGGAGGACCGGGATATCTGGCGCGAAATGGGGGAGACCTATGTCCAGCAGTGGACTGCGATAGGTTGAATAGGAAAGTATTTTTATTTAAATACATATTTAATAGAAATCTTTTGAAAAGTCAATTCAAAATAATATTACTTAAAATCTACCATTGGTTCGTAGTTAAATATTATAAAAGTAGGACACTCTTCGAGAAGAGCCGGAAAGAAACTCGTTAGTCACTATTTTTATCTTTAATTCAATTAATAAAATAATTTGTAATAAAGATTTTGTGACTGGAAGACATGTGCTGAGCACGACCACACATCATTGTACAATATATCGACTATTGTCTTCAACTTTCTTCACACAGTAGGTTCATACCTGTGATGACGGCAGATCAGAATACAACTGACAACACCCACACTCTTTTCGCAAATGCCCTAAGGAAGGCTTACGGACAAAACATCCAGTAGATAACTCACATTCAACCTTACATATTTTAAAGCTATCTTTAACTTGCCTACCGTGGAAATCATGGCAAAACGGCAAAACCCTTCCATATCAGTGAGGTGGTTTTATAGACCAGCAATGACTGTCACGGGATTTTATACTATTCACAAATTGATCAAAGATCGAGGTCATTATTATCGATTTATATGTATACAGTTTCCGATTATATCGTATCGATATCAGTAGAACATTTTGTTTACATTAGCCTTACGACTTGTGTCTGCCTTTGTGCGTCCGTATAAAAATCAATGATAGATAAATGCTAGCGTATAATAGTGTAAACTTATTCTAGATCTAGACTATAGGCAGGCGCAGTGAACTTATGTCCCAGATACGCCTACCAGCAAGGTTGGAAGTTGATGGTTATGTCTCCCATTTAAATACGATACGCTTTACGATTGACAGTTTCACTCGGACGCCATTTCGCAATTTTTTTTTCTATTAATTTATTTATTATGTCTAGACCGGTTACGAAACGGCGCGGACTGCGTCGTTAGTTTTTGCGCCTTCATCGATAATATGCTTAATTCATTAAACAGCAGCAGTGTTTTATTACATTGTTATATAAATATAACAGGTAAATAAATATTAAACTCGTTACTTAGCTTATTTTTGTCTAGGTTAGGTATCTTTTCTGCATAGAGTAGTTTTAGTAAGATTTATATTGTAATAAAATTCTGCATTAAAAATCACGATGTTATACGTTCGCTCTGTGTAGGTACCTAACCTAAGTATTAAGCTACATGCGTATTTTTTATAGCGACTTATCACAGTCGACTACACTGGATTCGCGAGCGGAAATGGTTTAGGCAAGTGTCCCAATAATCGGCAGAGGCGGCGACGGCGCAATGTGGCGTGTAATTCAAAGCCGCCGGCTACCGGTAACCGTACCCTCAGACTGAAGCCAAACAAATCCGCCAAAACCCATGGCCGATGCACACTGCAGCAGTGTTGCCAGAACTTTACCCTTGAATTAGCCTGCCAGCAGCGCGCATGAGGCTTTTAAACTGGTGGAAAAAATCTTTCAGAAATAATAATATGACCAGGGAAGGAAAAAGTCTCAAAAAAGTGGTTTTCGTTTATTACTTTTGAATGCAACATGAGTATCGTATAGATTTATTGAACAGTCTTTTGATAACAGGTCAATTACAACAACAGCCTTTTTTACCGCCTTTTTTGAAGTCGGTTACAAAGTATTTTTTCAGACCAAATATTTTCTCGTCTCCGATCATCACGTTTATTCTGCCAGGTTTATGCAAAGCGCATGGAGTCCCGAATTAACCCCATAATGGTAATGTAAAAAAATATATATTTAATATTTTTTTCATCATACTAAGCAAATGTACACTAGGAGGACTAAGGATGACAATATATTAATATTACAAATTGTTTGTTCAAATATTATCAACAAAATTCACTTTATTTTGTTACAAAAAGTGGCATCCAAGTCAACGAATAAAACTTATTGCCGCCCGGTTAGAAAGATAGTTAAATTGGCAGTAAATACACAATCACATCTGGCAACACTAAATTGCAGGTTTTGCACACAGGCACAAGCCCGTATAAGTAAGTACCCGTAGCGCGGCGGAAACTGTGGCTCCCAAAAACGTGAACTAAAAACCGTTGGCCTTTTTCAACGGCTTCCACGACGTTATCCCATAAAACAGAAAGCTCGCAAAAATCGTTTTTTATATTGGCCACTTTCGTAAAGTAACAGCGCTGCCAGTGTTATTTTTAAATTCATTGTTTCATGAAAATAATATGAAGCCGATTGAAAAAATATATTCATACAAAAGAAGTACGGAATAAACCCATTAACCAGAGAGCGATGTTGAGTAAAAAACGAGCGCCATCTAATGAATCTAAATTAGATTTATGAGTGTAGCAGAAAAAAAAGATAAATCTCACAAGGATCGATTAAGAATATAGATAATAAACGGCCTTGACTACGCCCGGTTTGGAAAGCGTAGCCATAGATAGGTCTTTGGGGGCAAGTGTGAGCAGACTGTAATTATTATTGTCGAATAGCAGGGCAAAGGCCTGAAACAAAATTATCTCTAACAATGATTTATATCTGACGTAATTTAATTACAACGCGTAGCACCTTAATGACGGGAATGATGTAATAAGTTAAGTAAATGTAAGTAAGTATGTAGGAAATGTAGTACTAACCTTTTCATTTTTATTATTTACTTTTATTTCATTTTACAATATGTATTTACATTATCATTTTTATTATCATTTTCATTATTTTCATTTTAATATCACTATGCATTTTCACTTTCGAATCTTTCAGTCGCAATTACTTCGGTCCGGGAAAACTTATACGAACCGGACCCATTGCATTCGATGCTAGGCACCACGTGCTAGTGAGCCCCTGGAAGCGCCCTGTTACTACCTGGCCCTGTTGGATAAAACCCACGACGGGATGAGGATCCCTGCTGATCCCTGATGCAACCGAAGCTGAAGAAGACGTACAAGGAAGATTCAAGCTACCACACTATACACCTTCATCATACATACCTCTCACTCTTCTCCTTCACTCATTCCCATCCATGTTTAGTTTTTTGTATTAGGTCTTTTATAATAAACTCCATACCCCTATTTTATTTGACTTCTCATTTGTCGCTTCACGACAAGTACTTCATTCATTCTGTGATCTCAGTTTTAAACAACGAGACATGTTGCTTTTCTTTCGGTGTTTACGGTCACCATTTATATATTTAAGTACAGATAGATTAAAACGCATTGATTATAGGATATGATATTGATGGCCAAACTCAAAAACACATTCAAAGCTCACGATCATACACAACTTATCACAAAAAGCGATTAGTTTCATTTTTTGTATTCATTCCAAAACGCTTATTAATTGTGTCAGCTTTTGAGCACAGATATGCGCCAACATATTTTAGGAACAAAAAATAAGTGTCCTCCACACATTAGGTGTGTTAATATGTATTACATATGTTGAAAAAAATTGAAGCCCGTTTCTAATTTGCTGTCAATCAATAAACCATCTTTATGAAGCCCTGAAAAAAATATACAACTGATTAAAAACGTCCTTGACTAATTAAACGTAATCGCACGTTTGACGTTGCCGTAGTTCTACGAGCTACGACCGACAAGAACTAGAACGTCGAACAATTTTGAGCTCTATTGTGAATGTCAAAAGTTCGATTACTCACTAGTCGCCCCCTTGCGCTGGTTTTTATTGCGTTACAAGGAACAGAATTACGTAACAGCTGTTCAATAGCCGTTGTTGCTAGGCCATAAATTAACGGCCAGTACATCAACCTTAAGAGGAGTAGATTAGTTAATAGGTGCATTATTTTCACGGTTCGCTTGCCACTAACTAGCTAGCAAGGCTTCGGATTCTATGCCACATCTACGAAATTGCCACGAATTTGTGTCTATTCAATTTGTAATTTGTACATGTAAAGGTTGAACTTATAAATAATGTACTAAGTTATGAATTAATTAAATAATATATAAAGGCATTACATAAGTCGTGAAAAATTACAATATTCTTTTATTTAGAAACTTTGATCACCGATTTGCTTACTGCGTAACCTATCTACAAAATAAAAATTCCCCGTTTGCTAGGTAACTATAAATTTTGTTTACGAATCACACACATATCCCATATTCAAGTCCTAGGCTAGTTTTATTATAATTTATAACACAATACACAGACAGATTGTTGATAGTTAATAGAAAAATATATCTCCCGCTATACAGTGAACATATTTCAGAGCACATAACGCCTGACAATATTTCTCCAATTATGTTAACATATTAAAAAATACGCGCATCAATTGTAAACATTGCATTTGTGCAACATTGCAATATAGAAACTACACAATCGTGTTGCTACGCCGTTTTCTATGCATAGCAACTCATGACGCCTGCCGACCAATGTGTTCCATAAAATACCGTGCGTTGTGTAAGTGTTAAGGCGAATTCTCAAAGTATATGGCTACATTAATAATAATGTAAACAAAAAATAAATATCCACTGAAATTCACACAACGACATATATCCCCACGTTAAGCGTGAAGCCTGTATTATGGGTACTCAACAACAGATAAACATACTAATATAATTTTTTTTGTAAAAACATACATATTATACAATGAAAATACCCAGACCATTACAAACAGAGATGTTCATGCACACAAACGTTTGTACTGCGGGGGGATCGATCCCGGAACCCTTGGTGTTGCAGCCGACGTCTCAACTGCTACTCCAAATGGGTCGTCAAACAATGTTAATAATATTAATGTAGAATAAATATATGAATCACTAACATGACAAGTGACAGACGATCATGGGAGCAGCGCTCACATATTTAACCTAACCATTTATTAGGTACTGCTACATAACATAACCCACCTGGCAAGTGTGGCTTTTAAACCAATAATAAAAAAAACTACAAATCAGGACTAATGATTTTTACTTTCATAAATATATACTTGTTAAATATTTCACGAATCCGATTATATAAGGTAACATCCAGGAAAAATATTACCCCCATTCCTTTAGAAAGTATATTCTAGGTAAATATTTCGCTAGTCCAATAAGTATCTAATGCTTTTTTTATGCCATTAAGTGAACGTATCGGTCAGTTCACTCGCCTGGTGGTAAGTGATACGCCTGACCGTTACAGCTGCAGTGTTCAGGGATATCAACGTAGTCATTATTTTCTATCAACACTGCAGGGCAGTTAACGGTGGAGCGAAGTTTCTGACTAATTACGCCGTGATTGCTGTCTGTGATTTACTAAATTAAGGATAAAGTTGACATAGAATTTAGGTTTAGGTTGTAGATATGTTTTGTTATTCAAAAATCCGTCACTCGAGACGACAGATGTTAGGTCACTTATACCCGGTGACTTTAACAAACACCAATCAGCACGTGTTCTGATCTTGTACAAATAAAACCCTACCGAGTAAGACGCATTTAGCATCTCTTCAGCATTGCTTGGAGATATTTCCACAATACCTATTGTTGGGAAGCTTTTCACAAAGTATTTCACTGGTGCCAATTGCTCGATATTAATATAAGACAGAATAATTTTATCTCAATACGAGCAAACCAAAACATTTAAGATGAAAAATAAATGATCAAATATAAAATACATTTGATTCTTACACTATTAATGTAAAAGACAATACTTAAAAGTTTTATAAACGTTAATTCAAACCACCATGTTAAAGACTTAAAATAGTTTTAAAAAGATAGTCTCCTTATTGGTGTTGTTAAAAATAGTATAATATACAAGAACGAATACAAAGACAATAACTTAGTTAAAATGACATAATTCCTTATAATCTATAACAAGATACTACGTTAAAGCATTGCGTAGGTACAAAACACGAAACGAGTTATTTTTAAATATATGTAAAAGCAATTAATTACTTGTGGTTAATTGTGTTTTATATTCGTACAAGGACGGTTACCTAGTATAGGGTAAGGTCATCGTGTTCAACTTTTCGCAATTGAAACAAATTTAATAATAACAGTATTTTTGGAAACAGTTCAGTGATAAGTTGCTTATATATTATTTGTATGTACAAGTGATTTTGTGCTTGGTAATTAATGTCATCATGATTGAAAGTAGGTACAAATATTCTAATAACGTCGGTGGTGACCATTTGTATGAAGACTCATGTGGTGTTATGGTTGAGAATTTGGCTATCAAGTCGGTGCCAAAATTTACGAGTTCGATAACCGAACAGTAGAAACATTTGTGGTTTGACAAGACCTATAATTTGGGGAAAGCTTCGAAATCTCGATAATGAAATTAATTACTTAAACAATGGATCAACGCGAGGAGATATCGATCATCAGAGTAACTAAAAAAATTGGTGATCAATTCTTTAACATGCCCTCAGTTAACTTTGCACCTGTCGTTTTATCGAAAATGCATGCATCAGCGAATGACTTACGAAATGATGATCATCATCAGCCGCCTACAACGCCTTACTGCTGTTCACAGACCTCAATCAATGAAGCCATCATCTTTTTTTATGTTACAAAGTGAACAGGGCGGCCAGGATGCTCACCTGATGGTAAGTGATACGCCTGACCATGACAGAGCGGCATTGAAGGAGACCAACAACTGATAAACAGATATTATCCATCAATGCCGCACTGCGCCCGTCACCCGAGAAAACAGATGTAGTCTCTTATCTCATTTGGAGCCTTTGAAAACCGGCGGCTCCTTGAGCTGGATGCCAAACGTGACGAGCTGAAAGCCCGACCACCTGCGGCCATCAGCTATAATTATGTTAATGGTGTGCTCTCATGCCCGCAATGTGCGAGGGTTTTCAGAAAAAAAATTGGATACATAAGCCACATGCGAGCACATCAACGGAAAAACAGGAGTTAAAGACAGTCGCCGTGGCCGAAATCGGTCGAGATTTCATCAGTCTCTCATACCCGGTAATTTCACTAGATACAGTGCCCTCATCCCGAAACACAGAAGTGTATAGCACTTTTATTTCACGTGACGATATCTGGAATTGCAGTGGTGGTAGATATAGTGAGTCTTCTTCTTGTCAACAGTTCAGATAGCCTTTTCCCAAAACCTGGCCACAGCTATAGCGCTATCCGAAGCTACTTTCAAGTCCTGCTTAGAGCACGCAGATGGACACAGGGGTCATGAAAGCGACATCTAGAGTGACCAGTGAAGATTAGGGCAATGCTATCATGTGATACCGTCACGGCATTGCGCAACATTTCCCTGTTCGCGTCGTCGCACGGACCTACGGCAACTTGTACCACGTGCCCCAGTCAAGGATGACTCTAATCAGCGGCTATTCTTAGCCTAATTTTGTTACCAGTCTACTAGGCCAGTGTCGTGTTCACATTAAGATGTGTTTATTACAAGCATTTGTAACAATTGACTGTTAGATGTTTATGCCGTCGTAGAAACAAAATTCAACTATGTGTTATTTACCCATAGACATTTATCTCTCTCTATCTCTCTTCAACCTTTTGCAGTCCACTGCTGGACATTGGTCTCCCCCATTTTGCGCCAGATATCCCGGTCCATAGACATTTATCTAGCCTCAATTACAATTAGCTTATACTATGGGGACGAAACAACGGATAATCATGTAGAATACTTTTTTCAAAACACACATCATACCCATGTATGTTTTCTATAAACTCAAACCAAAACCAATCAGAAATGTTCATGCACACATAAGTAACTGCACGGATTTCGAACCCGGGTACTTTTGGTGTATAAGAGACATCGCAACCATCACACCACATCGGCCGTTATAAGAATAGAATTACACTGACGTGTTCATGATTTACAAAGTTCACCCTTTGACCGCCAGAGACGCCTTAAAACGTCATAAGCAACAGATTTATTCTAAGGTTATTTGGAAGAGCTCAATCGTAATAATCCCATATTGGTTTAATGCTTTTTTCGTTTCATGTACTTGGTTTAAACTGTGTGCAAGTGTCTATCTAACCATTTCTAAAGAATTCAACTGCCTACTGCTTTTGATTTTCTGCAATAGGAGGCAAACGGCTCATCTGATGGTAAATGACACTGACAAGTACATTTGCAATACCAGCGGATACTGAAAGGCCCTTTTAATGGGAACGCGCTCATGTAAAAGCACACTTGCAAAAACCCAGCCGGGCATGCACTTGGGGACCTTCGATCGGGGGCGATCACCTGACTGCGCCAACGAGGTCGGCGCTCGGTTCGCCGAGCCCATGCTCAACATTGGCTGTTTCTAGGCCTTGAATTCGCGGGTTCGTCGACCTTTGCGTTAGGGTTGGCAAACCGTCTTTCAAAGGTTACTTTCAAAAGTATCAGCTTTTAAGAAGTATGAACCGAAAAATATTGCTGGGCGAAATTATATGAGTTTATTTAAGACCCTCAACCGGACTTATAGACCTGATTAAGGTGGCGTGACAGCAGATGGCTGTCAACTGCTAGGAATCGGTCGGGAATTTATTAGGGGAAGGCTTCGTGCAGCAGTGGACATTTTAGGTTGTAAGTAATGATTACGATGATTTGAGACCTATAATATAAACCACACAATGTAACAAATTAATGAATAATACTATAAGCATGAAACAAGCAAAGCTGGTGGAAAACCACATCCGTTTATTGGCGGTAAAGGGTGAAGTTGTTTGCTTGTTCTTGGATTCCTGCCGCTTGAATGATTAATGAACAAACATGCAGGCAAACGAGCAGGCGGTTCACCCGATTAATATCAGGTGATACCCGAGTAATACTTGACACTCATTACTCCGAAAACCTAGCTTTTCAACAGCTTTACAGCTCATGTAGGTAGTTGTTTTATGATATTGGTAGAAAACGAGCAACAGAGACACCTGATGGAGTGTTCACCTTCGCCCAGTGACAACGGTGACACCAAAAGTGCCACCGGGGCGTTGCTTGCCTTTTAAGGAATTTACTCTTTTCTTAAAGTCCAATCGGCAAACAATCTATACGCTCAAAGTACTAGGCTCTGTGCTAATTCCAATTGTATATATAGCAATGTCTGAAGTCGATGATATGAAGTCATCATTCATAATTACAACCGTATTATCTACAAGGCCTCCCCTGAGGACGCTCGTTTTGAGTTTATCACTATTTTAGTATATTTAAGTCTTCATGTTATACCTACTAGATAACCTTGAACGCCGTCGACCTATATTGCAAGTGTTAAAAGTTCTATGACTTAACTATTTAACAGACAACCGAGCACTTCATCACCTTCATCATAACAGCCTTATACGCCCACTGCCGAACGAAGACCTCCCCTAATGATTTCACTAGCTCAATCCCACAGTCCAGCAGTCGACAGCCATCTGCTACCCGTAGCCTTAATCAGTTCATCAGTTCATTTGTGGTAGGACAGCCTACGCTTCTACCGACCCTTTAGCTACCCAATATACTACTACTACACTGTTTACCTAATAACAAAATAAATATCGCCCACTCAGAATCCCTGTCCCGAGAGATCAAGCCCGTTTAATTAAGGCCACTCCGCCGATGCCAAGCGCCAAGCGCAAATTACGTACCAAAAAAGCTCCGAATGTAAAAACTAAAGTATTTATACCGCCAGTCATTTAATAATAACGTCCTTGAGCGATACGGGTTAGTTTGCTTAGGTATACTAGGTACACTTGCGTAGTATCCGTGTTGTACGAAATATTAGTGGTAGTCATCTGCGTTTTTCGTATGACGACCTCGTTACCGAAACATATTCAATCAAAACTCTAAGTCTGCGTTCGATAATTAATTATTAATACGATAAAATCGACCCCGGTGTTTTGGAAGACTCACTAAGTAATTCCATTAACACCTTAAAGATTCATTCCCGGATTAATCTCATCAGCTTCTAGTCCCAGATAATTGTTGATTTGAAGAACGTATTTAGAACGCCTTTGAATTCAACGTTAGCGTATACTAAAAGAAGTCGTTGCAAATGCAATCTTAATTTCTAAAGAATCGCATTCAAAGCCTACAGGTTGAAGCAATCAAGCCGCGTCGAATTTGTTTCGGATGCATCGGTGTCGGGTCCGTCGTTGCTAACAACGTTATTAACGCTTAAAGAATTGCATAGCAGTATTACTTAACAGCGGTTGCTCAATACCCCGCTGTTGCTAGGCCATGAATACGCGAGCAGTACAACGACCTTGCGTCAGGGTTGGCAAGCGCTTCAAAGTTTTTCTTTCGACTATCTCACGCAAAACTCTTTGACGAATAAATTATAATATCGTTTTTTGTACTATAAGTGGCGAATAAATAAAGTACAGGCCCAATTCAGAAATTTAGCTTAATTATTCTGATATTCACTAAGTAAAACTTCTGCATTTTGGTTTACGAGGTCACGGGACATAGTTTTTGATGGGAATGGACTGTACTGGCAAATTAGGGTCTGATTTTGTATAAACAGACAAAAATTAATAAGCAAATGTGAGATTATCACATCTTAATCAGAAGTAATTACCTACACTAGAAAAAAAATCTCATTTGCATATTAAAAACAGTTCTATTTTACCTTGTGAATTTCATGAAATTGTTTCGCACCATCTAATAATCCAAAACGAAAGATAATTGTGCGTGATAAAACTGAAACGATAAAAGTTTATTTTTGCTAAACCATAAATCACAAACGTAGGTCAGATGACATAGCGAAGGTGACAATAGAGGTTGGCACAATACCGTGGGAAACGTCGCATAAAAATAAGGCCTAATGGTAGACACGTAGATATAGGCTGACTGGCGTACATAATTATTTTTTATTGGATCTCTTGCGAGGTATTCTTGTTAGGCATATATGGTTTCTTCTATTTCTCTTCATCAATCATATTCATTATTTCCAAAAAAAAAATTGCATTTACTGTATTGGTATAACATTTTAGCTAACTGATATATATTTATTTTTTCATCACTTGCATTGTATTTGCCTTGTCCTTTAAATGAAGGTTGTCTGGTTTAGTGTAGTTGTCGACGATAAGGCCTCAATTACGACACATGCTAGGAATATTCAACAATAAAGAAGTACAGTGCCTAAATGAAGACAAAACAAATATAACCTCAAAACTCGAGCAATTACTTTCTTTTCATTAAAAGCGAACGAGTTCACACTGTATTGATATATACTCAAAGTAAACATATAATTAACGATACATTTAGATGGTAATTGTAATTTCTAACGAATTTCTCAATAGATAAATAATAAATTTAAATAATGCGGAAATACGGAGCTTTTTATATAAATACCTAACTCAATGACGTGCCTAATTGTTTATTATTAAATCTATTTTTAAAATGGATTTTAATGTAATTTTAAGCACAGTTTAAAAATATTAAAATTCACAGCCAAGTCAAAAAAGAAATGTCTGGTTCATCATTATCCGCTCATTATACGACCCCACCGAGAGTCTCGAGCCTACCCATATAGGGTGTGTTATATACACGCGTGGGCGACTAAGGAAGGAGAAAAGACATTGGCACGTGGCGGGATTTGAACTTGTACCCTCAAGATCGGAAGGCAACAGTCCACACCAACGGGCCACCGACGCTCAATTTCTATTTAAAGAAGTTGAATTACAAAAATCACCAAGGTTTCAATTTAATTAAATCTTATAAACGGACATTGTTATTAGTGTAAATTCTACATTGAACTCTCCATGCCAGTGGTTCCCAAACTTATTTTGTCTACTGCCCACTTTGAGAATAAATATTTTTTTAGCGCCCCCATTTTTTCACCATTTAAAAACCACTATAACTTCAAATTGAATTAATTAATTATTGAATTAATCATTTTCTTTCTGGGTCTCTTACCGCCCCCCTTGAGACCTGCAGCGCCCACAAGGGGGCGTTATCGCCCACTTTGGGAAAGACTGCTCCATGCTGTCTCTCTTTTAGTTCGTGATGTAATAAATTTAGCATCAGCAATTCCGTTAGTGTTAGGAATATTAACTTATTTATACCACTCCTTAGTTTGAAATAAGTGAAAATAATAAGGACACTAAGTTGAATGAATTGTTAAATCGTACATTAATAGATTGTAGGTATATGAATTGAAATCATTTAAGATTGGATACACTTACATCAATGTTAAAGTTTATAGAGTGAAGCCATTACTGAAGTTTACGTGTGTAAGAATCATAATGAACACGTACCCTAATTATTTCGATATAAATTGTTGCACACAAACAGGAATACCATTACATTGAGTAAAACCATAGAATTCTTATGTACAAAAAAAAATATCACTGTAGAGAATAACTCGGTATCCTTAAAGGATTCAAATGTATAAGAAAAGATGTATAAGACAAAGTCTTCTCCGCATAATGGATTGATAATTAATCGATGGACAAGGTTCCTTCAGACTATTTTCTCGACTGAGCGAACGTTTATTCATTAACATTTTCATTTCTACTTCGTCTGGGAGTGAAACATGATTTTAATCTTACCAGTAGCGAACATTGTGTTCATTTTGGATTGTTTCTGATGACACTTATATAAATTTATTATATTATTCGCCTTTATATTGTTTTGCATAGATAATGCTTTTTCAGACTTCAATAAGCATGTTCGCCACGAAAGCTTCTCATTCTTACAAATTGAAAAGAAATGATAACACTTAAAGGGCAAGACGTTTTATAGAAAAAAAGAAGCACGGGATATTTAAATATGTTGATGTTTTTAAAAAATTGTGGTCTGTTTCACCAGGTAGAAAAGTGTAAAAAAAATTAAAACATACCTCGAGTATGTGTATGACCACTGAAGAGATCGATACCGATAATAATGAAAACGAATAGATTGTAATTTGTGCAATCATGATCCTCGTATTAAATACTTAAAATATGGTACATTACTTTGGTCATACTTTCTTATCACAGCAAATAGTGGAACTACAAACCTTAAAAATAAATAAAAAAA